>BQKN01066041.1:271212-283748 GCA_022839385.1 Asparagus kiusianus
ACCCACTAATATTGAAGATAAATACTAAAGAATCATACAACAAAACTTTTCTAAATGAAAAAGTTATAAAGCATGAAAAGGTTCAAATAGATCTCAGTGCATAAAACAATTATTACTCTCTATAAGCAATGCCATTGTAGTTAAGAGGTAGTGTGAGAAATTAATAGGTTAATAAGCTAGAAATTATTGTTGGAGTTAATTTTAATTAATTTTATATATTCTATTTACTATATTAACATTATAAATAGCATTGATTAAATAACTTAATAATTGCCTTTTTCTAGATTTAATTCTATCTTTTCATATTCTTACATTCTCCTTCATTAGAAACAGTGATTTAATTTTTTTTATTTTTATTAAATCATGCACTCAATGTTTTAAACTTATTACATAAAAAACATTGAACATAAATCAAGTATGTCCAGTTTTTAAACATTTCTTACATAATTAATTTTAGTTATTTTCTTACATAATCAAACATAATAAACATAGAAATTTTTACCTTTTTGTAAGTTTTTGCTTTTTTGTCTATTAAACCTTATAATCAATGTTATAAATTTATTAGACAAGAAAACTTAAAACATATAACAAATACGTCCATGTGCAACGCACGTGTACTATACTAGTTTATTTACATGTGTGTTGACCTTACGTTTGTTTAATTTTGCAGGTACTATATTCATTGTTTAATTTATGTTTTTTTTCTTTACAGAATATCAATGCTAGTTCCTATTACAATTTTGATAAAATCAACACCTTCCGTTACTCTAGAGTATTAATCTATAAAAGGTAAATTGATATTTCCAGAACCGTATCCTATTTTTTGCAAACTGTATTCATAATTTCATACTATTACAATTTCTTTCTTTTACATATGCATGTTTCTATGTAATCCAATTGGACAATATTTCAATGGACCCCAAGGAATTGCATTTTTTTATATTCTAATTATTCTTTTTTTGCAAATATGTTTTATTTTTTTGATAAGAATTTTCTTTTTTCTTAATGTTCTAATTACTCCTTCTTCTTTTATTTTCCTGTGGATTTATCTTATTTTTTATATATAACAATTTGCTTTTTTTAATATTCTAATTCCTTCATTTTATAGATTTATTTTTTAAATGAAAATTTGATTTTTTTGAATATTCTAATTATTACTTATTTGCATATTTATTTTATTTTTTGTAGATAACATTTTTCTTGTTTTAATATTCTTATCATTCCTTTTTTTTGGAAATTTATTTTAGTTTTGTAGATAACAATTTTTTTCCTAAAAATTCTAATTATTCCTTCTTTTTTGCATATTTATTTTATTTTATTTGTAGATAACTATTTGATTTTTTTAAATATTCTAATTACTCCTTGTTTTATGATTTGATTTATTTTTTGTAGCTAATAATTTCATTTTTTCTGAATACTCTAATTATTCCTTTTCTTGTAGATTTATTATGTTTTTTGTTGATAACAATTTGCTTTTTTAATATTTTAATTATTTCATTTTTTGCAGATTTATTTCATTTTTGTAGATAATTGTTGATGTTTGGAATCACACAGTCAAATAAAAAGCAGATTAGGTTGACGGAGGTCCTCTAACTCTCTGAATGTCTGGTCCTTGGACAAGATGTACTTTCCTGCACAAGTAACAAAGTGTAAGAGGGCAGGGTGTGATTTCCTGGTTGTTCCTCCAACAATGAACTCAATGGGTGGCTTATGTGGAGAAGTAAAAAGAACCGTAGTAGTTCTTAAGTTCAGAAAATATTGGAAAAAGCTTACCCTGTAATAGAAAATAGTATCTTCTTTTATAGTAGTGGAAGGAGGGTAGGATGGTAACTTCGGCAGGGCATAGGCTGACAGCCAAGTCAGCTTCAACTTTACAAGTGTCAGTCGATGAGTGGAGAAGATGTCACTTCTGTGTTTAATGCGAAGTGACGGGGGGTGTGCGATGCCGACATAGTCCAATGTGTCATAAATACTATTGGAGGCAAAGGAATGATAGCGCCAATAATGTATTTAATGGCATTTATGGCGAGGTGATTGGTCATCAGTGCACAGGAGGGGCTCGAGGCATTTTGTCACCTTTTTACTCGTCTGGTGGTCGAGAAGTACCTCCTTTTGAGTCGCTTTCGTAAGGTGTTGGTCGATTAGTTGGCCGAGTAGAGTGGTTAAGTAGTTGACTCAGCTGGGGGGTGACATGTAACTCCTTTTGGGTTGTCGACATGTGACACCTTTCGAGTTTTCTTCGCAAGATGTTATCGTGTCGAGTTGACTGAGTTGAACCTCTAGTTGTCTTGAGGTGCTGTCTTGATTATGCATAATGTTGGACACTTGTCTGTTATTGATCAGATTATTTTCATCACTAAAACGGCTATAACAATAATAATTTGTTTCTCTTCGAGAGCTTCCTCTATTCAAAAACAAATATTTCCAGAATAATTTATATAAAATTAATATATGTATATTTATGTATAATTTTATACATAAAAAGATATATTTTATATTATATACAGTTAACTTAGAACTAGATTCAAAATATGCTTAATAGTACATAGGTAAATAATAATTTTTTGGTTATTTTGTTAAAATTTTAATTTACTAGATAACAATTTTTTCACATACATGAATTATATTCAGAATTTAAAAAATAATTTTGAATACAAATAAAGATAAAGTATCATTTTTTATGAATATAGTAAAACTTTAAATATACCAAAATATTATTTGGAATTTCATTGTCTTAACAAAAATCAAGTATGTTTTGCTTTTCAACATAAAGAAGGAAATAATGATTTAGGTAAATTTGGAATTGATAGATAAATTATTAGTAGTATGATCACATACTTTTTCTCTTAAATTAGAATTCAAAATTTTGATTTGAATTTGAAAAACCACAGGATATAGGTTCTTTTAAATAAAGATATTTATTCTATCACCAATATTTGTGTTGGAAAAAAATATTGTAATTTTAAATTTTAAAAAAATAAAATAGGAATAATTAAAAAGGTATTTTTAATTTTTTGGTAAATTAAATTTTGTAGTCTAATTATAGATTCATTGACATTTAGATTTGCTTTTCAAATACATTTATGAAATTAAATACCATATATTTAGGAAATAATTTTTTGCAAAAATATAAGATATGTATAAAATTAACAAGAATTGATTTTAAATTTTACTCACAAAATCTTAACTTGAGAAAAAATAAATCTAAAAAATGTGATTTTAATTTAAAAGTCATAATTGATAAGTGAAAATTTATGTAAGTTAAGATTTTATGTAAGTTCTGATCCTTTTTGTTAATAAAATATATATTAAGTAAAAGTAATTATACTTTCAGATTAATAAATATATCAACAATAATACTATATAACAACGGGAGACATGGTTAACATTTTTTTATAGAAACTCAATTATTTTTTAGGATTTCAGTAAAACTTCTTAGGTATGTAGAATTTGTTTAATTTACTCTAAATTATTTGATTATTTGATCATTTACATAATTATAAAAATGTATTTTGTATCATATATCTTTTACAGAAACTCAGTTATTTTGAAGGATTTTAGTAAAACTTCGTAGGTATATTTTATTAATCGTAAAGACGACATGGATAATACTTTTTAAATATTAAATTAAACTATCTTATATCTTAATTACATTCAAGTTGTATTTAAATATATTTTGATTATCTTTGTTTTATTCATTTCATATGAAAAATTAGTTTAAATGATCTTAATTTTAATTATACATTATATGATTTTTTTCAATATCATGATTTTCAAGTAGGGACATGTTTTTTTAACCTCAATTGAGGGGTGGGGGGTCATGTGCTTTGAAGAGGGGTTGAGTCAGTAAATTTTATAAATTATATTTGGATACGAGTGATAGACACACGACAAAATATAGGTAAATTGTGATAAGATCGTTCTTAGCACGAGCTAAAAGATTAATAGTAATAGATAGTATTAGTGAAAGAAGTTGTAGATTTGTGTATTTTCAAATGGGTGGATACAATTACATAGGAGTGTATTTTAGGCTGATGTATTTTCACATGGATTGATAAATAATACAGGATAATATTTTTGCCAAAGAAAATTATGGTCTAAACTTTTACGAGAGTTCTTTAAAAAATTAACATTGAAAGTTGGAGGGGTTTTCTGAGAACCCTAAGCCTTAGAGGATTTGTGACATTTCAAAGTTAAGGGGGGTTATTGAGCGACGCCCCAACTTTGGTTGTTAAAGTTACCCTAAAGATGACTAGCCTTCAACCTGATTTTCGTATTTCAGATCCTCTTAAATTGGATGATATCGGAGAGGGTTTAATTCTCTCAATTCTTACAGTTTATTTCAATTCCAATGGATAAGATCGCACCACCTAAAAATTTCAGTATGAAAAATAGTGGTTTTGGTTATAGTGGTTTTTAATTTTATTAGTGGTTTTAGGATGAACATGATTTTTAAGATAACAATAGAAATCGAACGTGGTGTGATCTCATCTATTGGAAGTGATGTAGGCAGTAGAGGACTGAGAGAATTGGTTCATTTCTGATTACCACCTAATTGGAGAGGATCTAGATGATTTACACATATATGAGTATTGTAAAGCAAAGAAAACTTGTTTTGACGGTGTTGATGTTTAAGTGATCACACAGTCAGTTGTATCCGTGGTTGGATGAGGTTATTGAGTATTTATGATGGACCGTTTTCTTCCCCGAGTTTATGTTTGGTTCTTGAGTTAAGTGGTTGAAGCCTGCACAAGTAGAAACTCGTGAGAGGACGGAGCTTGGTTCCCCGTGGTTCCTCCGACTATCAAGTCAGTTGGTGAGCTAGAGTACAGAAAAATAAAGAACTGTGAGAGTTCTTGTGATCTCTGTCTCTCTCTCCCCCTCCCTCCCTCTCTACGTTATTATTATTATTTGTAATTTCAATTATTATCTGTACAACAAGTATGTAAATATTATTGTGGCACTCCTCACTTAAAATTACTTTATGCTTGCCAAATAAGAAAAGTTAGAAAGTAGAGTCATTTGTAATTTTTAATATACATTCCATTTAGTTTTAGTTTGCAAAAAGAGAAGGAATTAGTGGGAGAGGAGGGCGTTCATCCCCTTCTCTTCTTGAATCCCTCTCAGCAAGGGGAAAAGGACAGGGACGAGCCTGCAGCATCCCTCTCTTCTTGTCTTATCTTTTCTCGGATTTTTTAGATTTTTGTAAGTTAGAAAATGAGGGTAAATTTAACTTCATTAAAAATCTAACATGGGTTAAATTTAACAGTAAACAATATGTTTCTGGATCATTTTCATAAAAAATGAAAGATGAAGATTTATGGTATAAACTTAAAATATGAAAACTTTAGGGGTATATAGGTAAAAACCCGAAAAAAATAAAAAAATAAAAAATAAAAGATTGTTTCTTGGCTACTAGCTACTGGATATAAGTACTCTTAAGTAAGTTGCATTATGATTTTTGCAAGAGAAAGAGTTTAGGCCACACATCACGTACCTTGGCAGAGAAAGATGAAGAAGCCCCCACCTTGATGAAGACATTGAATGGAGAGAGAGAGAGAGAGAGAGAGAGGGATATCGGTCTGAATGTGGCCTATTCATATAGAAACTCCAACGTGGAAAGAAATTAAAAACACTTATTTTAGTAAGGAAATAAATTAAAAAAAAGTACTTGGTCTGAATATGACCTAATTCATATAGAAACTCTGATAAGGAAAGAAATTAAAAGGGAAAAAAATGTGTCAATACCGGCCCCCCCCCCCCCAAAAAAAAAGTGATGGTGACTAGCCTCCCTTATTATTTTTTTTGTGAGGAAGCCCCCAATACATAGAATAGTTGTGTTTGAAACCCTATTTATCTTTCCAACTGAGCACAGAAACAAACATTTACAAAAACCCAAAACTGCCCTTAACCCATCCACAAAAGAATAAAGACTCCGGAGAGAAGCAGAGAAAGAGAGAAAGGAAGAGGTCCGAAGAGAAGCGGGTGCTGCTCGTCGAGGGAGGAGAGGCTATGGGTGGATGAGCGGAGGTGGGTGAGCGGAGGAGGGAGGAGGGTGTGCGGGTGAGTTTGGGCTCTTGGGTTTTCATTAGTGGAGGAAGGGAGAGAAGATCATTACATCTATAGAGAGAGAGGGCGAGATTGATTGAGGAAGAAGAAGCGAGAGTGGAGAGTCCCAACGTATGGCTTTAAAACAGGGGACCGGTCAGCGGCGAGTGGCGGTGAGGGGCGAGCGGCAGCGAGCGGCAACGAGCCGCAGCGAGCGGAGAGCGGCGGTGATTGGAGAGAGGTGACGACGAGTGACGGTGAACAAGCGGAGGCGAGCGGCGTCGAGCGGCGAGCGACGAGCGGCAGCCTGAATCGAGCACGTTGTAATTTTTTTAACCCTCTCCTTCTCTTATTCTCCATTTCCCCCTTTTCTACTTTTCTAATGCTGTAAATATTCAAGACCGTTGTGTACTGTAATTTGAAACCTGATCAATCCTTTGGGTAATTGTCAGATTTTGAAATTAGATTATCTTTCACTTGGCCTGGTATGTTGTCACATAGCATAGATTACTACAAATGACAAATGTCATTCAAAGGAATTTTCCAGCTAAATTGGCCTCATTAACTCAAATTAAGAAGTATTATATTCAAATTAGGGAAAAATGCTTTCAGTCCCCAAAAGCCAAGAAAACGTGCTTCCCACCCTCAAGACTTTGTCAACGGGTGTTTTGCCCCCAAAAATAAAGATTCTGTTCTCTGAGCCCCAAAAACACAAAACCCAAGAGATTAAAATATGTGAAGACCATAATACCCTTCTCTCTCTCTTTCTTTTTTTATTAAAATATGATGAGGATTATTTTATTATTTTTGTTTTCTCTCTCTCTTTATCATGATGTACTGAGATGATAGTTGAAATGATTGATGATGATTATTTTATTATTTTTGTTTTTTATTATTTTATTGTTTGTATTGGGAGATTATTAAAGTTATGGGTTAATTGTTAAGGTTACGAGTTAATTGTTAATGTTACGGGTCAATTGTTAAGGTTATGAATCCTTCCTCTCTCTCTCTCTCATGATGTTACTTTGATGATATTGAAATGATTGAAGAAGATTATTATTTTATTATTTTTGTTTTTTATTCTTTTCGTATTTTTAAAATATTTGTTGTTAAGGATAATGATTGGTTGTAAAGGTTATGCATTGATTGTTAAGGTTACGGGTTGGTTGTTAAGGTTACAGGTTTGTTGTTAAGGTTATGAGTTTGTTGTGTAGGTTACAGATTTGTTGTTAAGGTTACTGTAGACATCTAAAAATGCCTAGGGGTGTCCACACACGGCTCGAGACGGAGAGAAGATGATAAACATCGCTATTAGAGTCACAGGAGCTCGACAAACACATGAAGTGAGTCGACGGGTCATACGAAGCAACGGAATATCGGAATAACGGAAACGAGAGCTGATAGGGAACCCCGCGTCGTTTACAAAAGATGGAGCACCCCTCGTGTCCCATTTATTTCACATATGATTCAATCATGGGAGCATGTAGATCTCCTCGTCGGCTTTCCAACGCATCTTGAATCGTCTCATTCCAAGGTCGGATGAGTGAGTTAAGGCTGTTACAGTAACCGCGAGTCGGAATTTTGCTACAGTACCCGCGGGTCGGATTTCTGCTACAGTAACCGCGGGTCGGAGAGGGGTGCTACAGTAACGGCGGGTCGGACTGGGGCGCTACAGTAAAACGTGGTCGGACTGGGGTGCTACAGTAACACGGGTCGGATGGTGTGCTACAGTAACCGCGTGGGTCGGTCTGGGGTGCTACAGTAACCACGTGGTCGGACTGGAGTGCTACAGTAACCGCGGGCTGGGTGTGCTGCAGTAACCAGGGGTCGGGTGGTGTGCTACAGTACCGCCGCCGGCTGGGCTACAGTAACCACAGGGTCGGGTTGGGGGCTACAGCACCGCGGGTCGGACGCGCTACAGTGATCTGATCGTACAAAGAAGCGAAGTTTTGACTATGCTGTGATTTGAATCTGGAAAATCTTAAAACATGAAAGTTGTAGATCTCTTCGTCAGCTTTCCAACACATCTTGAATCAGCTTAATCGGAGGTCATACGAAAGAGTTAAGGCCAAAATACCGAAGATGTCTCAAAGTGACCCGCGCTACAGTAACCGAAGGTCGGATTTTTCCGACCCGTGCTACAGTAACCGCGGGTCGGATTTCCCGACCCCGCGCTACAGTAGCCGCGGGTCGGATTTTTCCTGCGCGCGCTGTTTCAACCCCGGTTCGGTTTTTGACGGTTTTTCTCGGGATTTGGTCATTCCTGAGCATCCAAACTGACTTGATATCATCCCCTAGCATGGTTAATCAGTTATTAACTGAAGATAGAGCCAAATCACTTGTTCTCATCCAAATAACCGCTTCTGAAGCTTATAAATATGAGCTCGGGTGCTTATTTCTCGGGGGCGGATTAATTATCAAGACGAGGAGGTGCTGCCGGATTGAGGAGTCAAAGGAGCACGAATTTCAGCGAGGGTGGACAGATCTTAGCGAGTTCTTCAGCATAAAGAAGGAGAGTTCGAGAGATCCGAAGCCCGTTCTCATCCGTTCCTTGAGATCAGGCTTGGTCTTGATCTCGAGAAGAGTTCTGATTTCGCTTGGTCGATCTCAGCGCTTCAAATCAAACACTACTTTGGTGAAGACGAAGCTCTGTCGAATTTTTCATCAACCGGATCCAGATCTAAGGTGGTCCACGGATAAACCCCGGCACAGGCAAAGATCCCACGCAAGCAGAAGACCGATAAACGATCTCTGCGTTTGTTTGATAAAGTTGTAAACTTTTTTTTATTTTCATTGTGTAAGGAGATCTTATAAAAAGATCAACTTTTTATTTTATTCGAGTTTATTGTAACGATTAAAGTTGTAATAGATTCGATAGCAATGAAAACAGCAACTTTCGACGCAAACAAACTGGCGACCACAATGAGAGCCAACAGCTTCGCTGCCGGAGCTGTCGTGTCGTAACCTCGGATCTGCATCCCGGTTGAAGAAGTGGTCGAATACGAGTTCGACCAACTGAAGTTCGAGGAATATCTGTCGTCCTCCTCCTCCAGATCCTCCGCCTCTCGCAAGCGAAGGAAGATCAACGCCCCGGTTGTTGCGGTAGCTGAACCTTGCAACGCCCTTCCGGCCTCCAATGAGTCCGGATCTGCAGATCTGAACTCCTCCTCAATCAAGGAGTTGAGTACAGAAGGCGCGCCCATTTTATCGAAGAGAGCTTGTCAAAGGCAGCGCCAACACTGTGCGCGCCAACTCGCTAGAGCCTTGGAGTCAATTGACGGGATCCGTTACGAGGCGGATCTGAAAATTAGGTAACGCCAAGCACCCCAACAGCGGACAGATGTCCTCCCCTCCAAACCAATAGCAAATGAATGGATCCAAATCAAAAGGATCCGTTCAACTCTGGAGGAGCGAATTCAAAAGCGCCGCACGCTTGCGCGCACGCGAATTCTTGTGCAAAAAGCACAAAAGATGCAGAAGAAGGACATAGCTAAGAAACAACTAAGACTGCATCAAACTTGGAGGCCAAAATCCAAAACGGCGGCCGAAAAGATCGAGAATCACGGGTCACCTGAATCCGGCCCGCCGGCGCGCGGGTCACTCCGATCTGACTCGCCAATTTGCAGGTCACTTCAATCCGACCCGCCAATTTGCAGGTCACTCCGATCCGACCCGTCGATTTGCAGGTCACTCCGATCCGACCCGCCAATTTGCAGGTCACTTCAATCCGACCCGCCAATTTGCAGGTCACTCGAATCCGACCTGCCAATTCGCAGGTCACCCAGATCCGACCCGCCAATTCGCAGGTCACTCGAATCCGACCCGCCGATTCGCAGGTCACCCAGATCTGACCCGCCAATTCGCAGGTCACTTGGATCCGACCCTCCACTTTGTGGGTCACCTGGATCTGACCCTCTAACCCACGGGTCACTCAAGTCTGACCCGCACCAAGGTAAAGACAGAAGACGTTATGCACATGTTTTGTTGATCCCTTCGAGCTCTGCACCTCCGACGGAACACCGTGACAGCGTGGATTTGTCCCGATTCAAGGTGAGGATAGTCGATTGCCTGGGTCCTTTGCACGAGGATCGAGGCAAAGTTCAGATCGAAGAACTCTTGGGTCCGGTGACTGTACCCCGAACGACTCATCGAGCTGGGGGTCGCGCATGCCCTCGCAACAATTTCAAGCCTTCTCATAAAGGGAAAACTCTGGTTTCCACCCGCCTGGGGGTGTGTATCCAAAACCAAGAGCCTGTTGAGATCCTACGCTCCCAAAAGCGTAGTTCTAAACACGTGATTCTTGAGAAGGCTAATAAAGCTGCAAATCCCCTGAAACACACGATAGGTTGCTCCGGTCATCTGACCGATGAGTTGTACTATCGGACTGGTGGTATGAACAAGTCTCGGAAGAGATATACCCGCGAAACAAAATCTCACTGCCCGTGTGCCGAACTAATCAGGGCAGTATTATCAGCGTGTAGCTGCCCCAAGACCGCTCCGCAGAGGGTCTCGGTATTTGAGAGGATCTCCAACGGAAAGACTAAGTCCAACCTAAAGTGTCTCCGTAAGAAACGATCGATCGATCAAGGTGACGAACCCCCAGAGGTTACCATCAATATGGTTGATAAGGGAAAATCGATTCGACCTTCTAGCTCTGACCCGCTTGTATCGCATCGTCTAACCCGATTACGATCAGGAACTATTAGACAAAGGGATTATCAGAGAATGCAGAGGGGATTATCCTCCGATGATGAAGCATCAGATGCCAACTCTGTAGTCGCTTCTGACCAAACGGTGTCCAGCCCAGGACAATCGCACAAGGCATTCATGATCAACACCGAGCAAATCGCCAAAATTCTCGAGGATGCTCTAACCAAGCAGAAAGAGGCATTCAAGATCGAAATGGAAATGGCTATGCTACGAATGAGGGAAGAGCATGACCAACAGATTCGGGCTCTGTCCAATCAAATGGGCGAATCCAGCCGTCACAACACTGCTAACCAAGCAGGTAGCGATTCAGATATGGATGAACGCATCGATGCTGATAACCCTCCCGTTGACCAAAATGCTGGGGGTGGCCCTACTAAAGATAACAATGCTAGGGGTGGTCCTATCGAATACGACAATGCTGGGGGTGGCCCCGTTGTTCTCCTCACAAGTCGTCCGAAGTACGATATAGACAAGGACGAAAAAATGAAGGACCTCGAGAGAAAAGTCAACACTCTGATGTCTGATCGAGAGGTGAAAAGTACCGGCATTCCATGTCCCTATCCAAGAGAATGGGATTCGATCCCGTATCCGGCGAAGTTCAACCTGATTAACTTCACGCAGTTTGACGGGAAGGGTTCGCCCACATAACATCTGATCTACTTCAAGTCCAACTTAGGCATGATCTCCGGTAATGAAGCCTTGATGGTTCGGTCATTCGTTGGTACCCTTCGCGGGCCGGCCTTCGATTGGTACCGTCGTCTCAAGCCCGGAAGTATTAACAACTGGGACGATATGGAGAGCTCATTCCTTGACAATTTCTTTGACGACGACGACGAGGTATCCATCAGGACACTCTTCGATGAGAAGCAAGAAGATGACGAGACAGTCGACGACTTCGTCAAGCGCTTTCGGAATAAAGCAATGAACTGCCGAGATCCGGTCACGGAGGACTTCATCCTCCAGACATGTCATAACAACCTATCTATTGAGATATTGGAAGTTATGGGAGTCGCACCGTCTAACACTTGGAAAGACTTGAAGATGCGCGGTGAACAAGCCGAACGCTTCCTCCGAAGGAGGAAGGCCGAGAGGAGCCAACCGACGACTAATTCTCCGAAATCAAATTTCGCCTCCCGTAGTAAAGAGAAAACATCTGCAGCAGCTGTTGACGCCAATCAGACGTCACAACAGCAACCCCGAAGATAGCAGAAGACTTCGGGTTCAAGACTCCAAAAAGAGTACTCCTTCAAGGATGAAGACGTTCCAGCCATTTTCGAGTCCCTCCTTGAAAACAACAAGATCAAGCTGCCACCTGTCGTAAATCAGGAGGAAGCTGACAACACTGCGGATCCGAAATACTGTGCGTACCACAGGAGGATCTTTCATCCCACCAAGGATTGCTTTACGCTCAAAAATAGCATCCAAACCTTGGTTGAAGCCGGCGTTATATCGCTCAATTGAGACGAATGAACACTCCGACAAGTATACGAGTATAAACTGCTTCTTAATACTCTAATAGGTATATGAGTCTAAACTGTTTCTTACCGTTGACGAGAAGTTCCTGGAGAATTTTTATATGTAATATTCTTAAGGATAACCCAGTCATGTAACAGATTATAATGTCAAACCCAGTTTCGTAAGGAAAGCTGGGGGTGGATGATTCATGTAATGGGAAGTTCCCAGAAGAATGCTAAATGTAACTTTCTTAGGGATTGTAGGCATCGAAAATTACCTATAGGTCTCCATGAACAGCTCAGTGTTAAAGGACGACAATGAAC
>BQKN01066041.1:298748-314617 GCA_022839385.1 Asparagus kiusianus
TAGGAGCCTTAGGCCTCACTTTTGGGGATCTGGATTTTTGGAGAATTAGCGAAGCCCTACCAGAGTGAAGAGTATTTCAACATAAGAGAGCTCCTCATCAGATCTACATCACCCGTATCCGTTCCTTAGCATTACCCCTCGTCGGTAATCCTAAGAAGAGCAAATATCTCGCTTTATCAGAGATAGGCGCTTCAGTTTCTAGATCTCCTCGCGGATCGACGAAGCTCTGCTCAAATTTTCAGCAACCAGATCTGATTGCCAGGTGGTCCACGGATATCGACATCCCCGTCACAGGCTAAAGACCCACGCAAGCAAGAGACGATAAACGGATCTTGTGTTTATTTTCGAAAAGTTGTAATTTTTATTTTCGTTATTTGAATTCATTTGTAACGTTTAAAGTTTAATGAAATCAATGATGAAGGCAACTTTTGACGAAAACAGTGGATAGAGTATAATGATGTTAGCATGAACTTTAGAACTCAGATACTATATCAAATTTCTGGAATTTGATGACTGGAATACTTACAAATCGTCAAGCTATAAGAAGTTTTAACTGTAAGAAGAGAAATATTCAGTCTCTACATGAGTAATGAACTTATCATGAACCTATTAGCTTCATGTGTATAATTTATAGATGATTAGACATGATTGTGGACCGTGGTGAGTTTATTGAGCATGCCTCTATTTATATTTTTAATATTATTTGCGTGCATTTTCTTGCGAGATGTTTTCTTTTTCTTTCTTCGTTTTATTGTTTAAAATTATGTCTTTTGAACATCGTGATAAACCTGGCCCTTGAATTATACTTGTACTGAA
This sequence comes from Asparagus kiusianus, assembly GCA_022839385.1. Lineage (NCBI taxonomy): Eukaryota > Viridiplantae > Streptophyta > Magnoliopsida > Asparagales > Asparagaceae > Asparagus > Asparagus kiusianus. The sequence goes on from BQKN01066041.1 coordinate 299,565, forward strand.
CCTGTGATTTTCTGTGTAGTAATTCTGTTATAATATCTTGGAATGAATGTATTAACCTTTTCTGGTTTGTGCGTTTCCAATATAGAGTCGTAGTACTTCTAAATTTTATGGTGGAATTAGACATTCATCTCAAATCATTTGACTTTACAGTATAAAGCTCTGCTTTCACTCAAATGCATAATATGTATACTAGTGAACATGCACATCAAATTCTTTTTGTTCTTCCCGAGTCTATTGAATGGACTTTGCCTCATTTGATAAGTAACTGGTATGCTCTGACGATCATGTGGAACAAAAGAGAGATCGTGCACAAGAAATTCAGCAAATATCAAGGTTCTATAAGTGTTTTAAAACCTCTATATATACTTAGATATAACTTTGTCAGGAAAAATGATTAGCAGGAAATAGTTTAGGCTATATTCCACTATTAGAGTACGTTTACATTGCTACATAAAGTTTGGATTTGAAAAGCTTACAACAGCAAGTCCTTCAAATAAGGGACTCGATCAATTTGGGAGTGACATCTACACACGTAAGACGAGGATGTGCTTGCTGTCTTAGTGCATCACTTAAATATAACGGGTGGGGATGGAAATCATTTAAATCCTAATATTTTTCTGTGTGATAGTTTCCTTCTACCTAGCACAATTTCAACTATATTATGTATTTATCAGGATCTCTGAAGCACACATGTAATAATAGTATATATGGTTGCAAAAGGTAATTGTGAGGCAAGAGAAGGATTTGATTGCTTGCAATAGTAGGTTAAGGAAGCTCTTTTTATCTTCTCACAGACCCTGGTTAATGAGTAATACTATAATTCTTCTGAATGTAAAATATTTATGAAAATGTTTTTCTTTCTTCAGAGAATACACTGACAGGGAGTAATACTTCAAGCTCAACTGACTCAAGCGAGAAGATTTCATCTAAAGCCACAAGTTCTCTTCCATCATTCAATAATACTGATGGATCACCTACCAAGTTGAAATCTTTCAGCTTGAATGAGTTGAAGGCTGCAACTAGAAACTTCCGTTCCGATTCTTTTCTTGGTGAAGGAGGATTTGGATGTGTGTTCAAAGGGTGGATCGATGAGAAGACATTTGCGCCTGCTAGACCCGGAACTGGTATTGTTGTGGCGGTCGATAAATTGAAACGGTAACAAACTTGTGTATTTTATCTTGGTGAAACTTATTGGATATTGTTCTGAGGACGATAACAAACTTCTTGTCTATGAGTTCATGCCGAGAGGAAGCTTAGAGAATCATTTATTTAAGAGTATATTACTATTTTTGCGATGCTTCATTCTTTGTGTTACCTATACATAAGCTCATAATATGTACCGGTTTAGTTAGATTTTTGACAACCATTTTCATCTTTTGTAGGAGGGGCACAACCAATAAGTTGGAATACGCGATTGAATATTGTTGTTGATGTTGCCAGAGGATTATCATTCCTACACAGTTGTGAAAGTGCTCTGATACCAATTGAAAGCACCCTAATGCCACTAGGAAAGAACACTAGAGAGGGGTGAATAGGATTTATGCTAATCTAATCTGATTTATTCCAATTTAAAACTTTACTAACAAATATATCCTATCACAAGAGATATGAACAATATATGTGCAAGGATAATAAACCAAGGGCAATATGAACACAAACAAGATAGTGAGAATATAAACAATAAGCAATAGACAAAGGCGATATAAGATATGAACACAAAAATAAGTGCGCCAATGCAATCACAAACAAATGATACGATCACGGAGTTCGGTCCCCACGACCTACGTCTCCGCTCCTCACCTCGAGGAGATCTCCACTATCACCCCAGGTTTTCTACGCTTACCCGAAAAACGTTTACACCTCACAATGTCGGTTTTCAACGCTCACCGATCAACGTTCACAATCACTCACAATGTAACTACACTAACTACCACCTCAAGTGTTGGTCTCTAGCCCGTATTTCCCTCAAGTGTTAGGAATTACAACCTCTCTCTAGGCATTACCACCTACCCCACTTCTCTTGGGATGACCCCGTCTCTCACCACACATTCCTCTTGGAGTACTAGTGTATTACAAGGTGAACCTCACAATTTAGGCACTCAACAAATAATTGTTCTCTAAACAAGGTGAGAACTCGATTGAGCACAACTCAAAGTTACAATCTCTCACAACCTCAATTATACTATGTATGAAATACTATAAGCTCAAGTGTGTGTGTGTAACAATGAGATTCAATAAAACAAACTAAACTCAAATAAATCTAGCTTATGGAAATTATGAACAAAATAATAAATAGCTAGAAATAGAGTTTAGGAAAACTTCTCTAATGATAACAAGAGAGAGGGAGAAGAGTGAATGCTCAAACACCAAAGGATGATCTCCACTTGCTCTTGTGAAATTCTCTTCACAAACTGAAACTTGAAAAATGTTTAAAATCTTTTTAAACAAACTTAAACCAAACTTTAAAACCCTTATTAAATAGTCTTAAAACATTCTCTTGGTTAAATAAAACTGAGGATATGTGGGGGTATTTATAGGAATCCCAAAGCCAAGAGAAAACAAGGCAAAAAGACCAAAAACCCAAATCTGTAAAAGGCTAAAAAAACTAGCCGTTACAGTATCAGTCGACTGACGGCTTTCATCAGTCGACTGATGAGCTGACTGTTAGAGGCGTTTTCCAGCTCATCAGTCGACTGACAGACCTTATCAGTCGACTGAAGACCTCATCAGTCGATTGATGACCTCATCAGTCGACTGGTCAGTCGATCAAAACAAAACATACACTTTTTTGAATTGCAGGCACTTTCTTCAGTCGATTGATTTCATCAGTCGACTGATAACAAATATACAGCCTGTTTAAAGAAGAAATCTGATATTTAAACCGCCTTAAAAATATCAAACAAATTCAGAAAAATGTAAAACTTTGGGAAATGATTATAGATATGATAATACATATGTTACAAAAACTAGTTTTCAAAAAAGCACCTCCCAAATGTAAAAACTTTTTATTTTTTAAAATAGTCCAAAACATGAAAATGAAACACACTTGTTTTGTTATTTTGACTAAACCATGTTTTGAAACTTTATAAACTAATTTTATAGACTTAATAAAATATGTATATATTGATATTGAAGTCTATAAACTAATAAAATAATATTTTCACAAAAACACCTATGTTTTGATAAAATCAACAAATACGTGTGTGTGATTAATATGAGCTTAAAGTACTAACACACATAATATAAAAATCTAAACTAAATATACCAAAGCTTGTGATCTTCAACGAAGCTCTATCTTGGTACATTTGCGGATGAAGCGGGAACTTGAATCTTCAACTTGAATTGTATTGCTTCACTCCACAATTCCGTCAACCTCCATAGATATGATCGTGAATGCTCGATTCCATCCATCTTCCAACATATTATTTGCCTAAAATAAATACAAAACACAAACACTAGACAAACAATATTAGTTGTAAATTGTTTGTTAATCATCATCAAAACAAAAGGACCCAACAAGTTGTAGAATGATGGGAACAGAAGCATCAAGCAAAGATATTTAATAAGGATGGTAGAAAGTTATTTTAAAAAATTGATTGATTGAACCAAAACTTGTGTGCATATCTGTATTGTGCATATTAATTTAGTTGTGTAAACAGTTGATGTGGATGACAAACATTATAGCAAGCTTGACCTTTATTGTTTTTATTGTATTTTTGATATTTTTGCTACCATATATTTATGTTTTGTTTTGATACAACATATATTTAACAGGTTCAAATAAAAAGCTACATGATTACTTAAATGTCAACAGGAAAACCTAGTACTTAACATGTACATTTGACAAATTAACATATTCAGTTACATGTTATCATGTTATAAAGAAGCTGACATGTAACAGTGAAAATTAATATATTATCCTAAAAGTTAACATATTCAGCTGATAGTTAGCGTGCAGAGATGGAATATAACATGTTCGTAAGAAAGTTAACATATGCATATGAAAGTTAACATATACAGCTGATAGTTAACATGTTCACGTTAACGTTAGCATATAAACCTAAACGTTAACATATACACCTAAAAGTTAACATATACAGATGAGAGTTAATATGCTCACGTGAAAGTTAACATGTTCAAGTTAAAGTCAACATTTTAGCTTAAAATTAATATATTCAGCTGAAAGTTAACATCTTCACTTTAAATTTTATAGAATTTGAAAGTCAACGTGTACAGTTAAAAGCCAACATGTTCATCTCAAAGTTAACGTAGTCAAATAAAAGTTAACATGTTTAGCTGAAAGTTACCCAGCTAAAAGTTATCCAACTGAAAGTAGTTGTAGCATCAAGACATTTAATAGGAAATACAAACAGTATACCCTAGCTAACTAAGTACATTACACAAAACTTCGTACATTCTTACAACTGATATTGCTTGGGTACATAATAGCATTTTCGTGGTAGCATATTATCACTTTCATAGCAGCATATTATCATTTTCTTACATCTGAAAGTTAACGTGTTTAGCTGAGAATTATCGTCTTCAAATGGAAGTTAACATGTTCATGTTAAAGTCAACATGTTAGTATGAAAGTTAACATATATAGCAGAAAGTTAACATGTTCAGCTGAGAGTTAACGTGTTCAAGTGAAAGTTAACATGTATTTAGGGAGAAAGTTGATTTGTTCATTGCTGTGTTCATTACAACTTCAAACGTTATAATGAAAACAAAAGTTAGTCTTTTTATAATACCTTTACACAATGAAAACAAAAAAGTACAACTCTCGTCAAACAACGTAACGGGTGTTTATCGCCTGCTGCTTGCGTGGGATCTTGGCCTGTGACGGGGACGTTAGTATCCGTGGACCACCAAACGATCAGATCAGATCCGAAGCTTTGTTGATTCGTGAAGGAATCAGGAAGCTGAAGTAATTATCTTGGCAATAGCAAGATAATCACTCTTCTCGAGATCACCGCAATAGGGCAATCTCAAGGCAAAGAAGTGGGAAGTGTAGGATCTGAAATAGATACACTAGAACACTAGAGGGGGTGAATAGTGTTCTTTTAGAATTTATACAAAGTAGATTATAAATTGCAAAGAAAAATGGCAATCTCAGAAAATGAACATCACAAACACAAGCATGTATACTGGTTCCACCTCCCCGGTGTACATCCAGTCCCCAAGCAAATCCCGCTTGAGAGTTTCCACTATGATTTTGAAACCTTACAAAATCAAAAGCAAACCTGACCAATTTGCAAGACCATGCAAATTGCAAACCCAATTGACAAGACCATGCCAATTGTAAACCGATCTCTAGACCAAGAGATCAACCCCTCTCATAAACCGAGAGAATCTTTCTTTGAAGCAATGTACAATTCCAATCCTATAAGCCTTGATGTGGATGTGAACGTGTAACAATGGCTTATCAATCTTTTTAACTCTCTGAATATTGCCTAAACAAGCTTTAAGAATGATAAGAATAAAGGCAATATCAGAAACTCTCTTTTATAGAAAAACAGATTGAAAAACTAAAAGTTTAGAGAGTTAATTTGCACAATATGTGAATATTATAAGTGCAAAACTTGGTGCTTGTTTTCTGATGTTTAAACCTATTTATAGCCTTTGAAATGACATAATTTTAAACCCAATTAACGTCCACAAAACGGCTATAAACAGTCAATTATTTTAAACCTGAAATCTGAAAAAACTGCATCTGTAGTCGACTACAAGTCATAGTAGTCGACTACACTGAGTCTAAACAGACTCTGTGAAGTCAGAAAATTGCTTAGTAGTCGACTACAAGGCACAGTAGTCGACTACACTGTAAACTCACAGATTCTGGAATTTTCTCTTTAGTATTTTGACCGTAACTTTCTCATCCTATATCGGAATGAGGTGATTTAAGATTTGTTGGAAAGCTCTTGAAGAGACCTACAACTTTGATCTTTTGAGTTTTTCTAGATTCTAATTTCTAAGGGGTATAAATAACATGTTTTAAGACTCACTCAATATTTATAAACTCTAATGACTAACATAGGGGATTTCTATTATTAATCAACACACTAAGCATGTGTTAGTGTGTTATAACACTATGTGTGTGCATGTGTGTGAGTGATCAAGGCTTGTACAAATTTCTAAATAAAGAAAATATAAAATTACATTTTGACAATAAAGTATATCTTCTTCTTTGCTTCATTTTGCCTTGAACTCATCTATGTCTTGAGTATCTCTTTGAATATAATTATTGATATAGCTCTGATACTGCAAAACAAATGTTAGCACATAATACACATATAATATTTGTTATCATCAAAATAAACTAATCTTGGGGTCAAGATTCCTAACATTCTCCCCTTTTTTGATGATGACAAATATATGTTATTAAGATATAAAAATTTTAATCCCCCTGCATAAAATCATTAAATAAAATCTTTTACTCCCCCTGCATCAAAGCATTAGTAAAAAATTTAAAATTTTATATATAACTCCCCCTTTGTCATTAACAAAAAGAAATAAACATAATTCTAGTTAAATTTTTCTTTTCCCGGGTACCTTAATAAAAATATTAAGCACTTTGGTACCCTTTTATATTATATCATTAGGATGAGCCTTTAGGAATCCAAATCCACTTGGAATTTGGTTTCCATTTATTAACATAAGTGTAATTCTTTGAATTGTAAACTTCATACATATAAGATGAAATATAATCATTCCTATCATGAATATTCAAATTCTTAGGAATCCATATATACTTATTTTGTTTAGCATGAATATTCTTATTATTATTTTTCAAAACATAATTATTCTTTGTAAAATACTTAGGAACAAATCTAATGCCAAGATGATTGTTTGAAGATTTTTGAAATAAGAGCAAATTATGCAAATTCTCTTTACTTTTATTGAATTTACTAACATTCAAACATATATCATCATATTTTAATTTAATAGAAGAAATATCTTTATCTAAAACATTAATGCGAATTTTTAAATCATTACATTCTGATTTTAGATAAACATTCTTATTAGTCAAAATATGATTTTCTTTAAGCAATGATTTATTTTCCTCTTTCAATTCAATTACTTGAGAATAAGAAATAGTAGAAGAATTAAAATTAGAAATTTCTTCAAGTAATCTTTTATTTCCACCTTTAAGAAAATTATGTGAAGCCTTTAATCTCAAAAATGTTTCATATAATTCATTGAAAGCATCTAAAAGCTCTTCATTGTCACTTACTTCATCTTGTGTCATAAAACACATATGAGCGCTTTCTTTTTCTTTGATTTCTTCATCTGAAGACGAATCATCACTATCATCCCATGTAGCCACCAAAGCCTTCCTTTTCTTGTTGAATTTTGTAGACTTTGGCTTTGATTTTAGAAGGGGACAATCATTCTTCATAAGTCCTGCCTTATTGCAACCATAACAAATAAAATTATTGTTAGTATCTTTAACATTGTACCTACATGAGTTACCTCGAGTGTGTGCCAAATATCATATGCGGATGTGGCCATTGATACCCTATTGAACTCATTCTTGTCAAGGGCACAAAATACGACATTCATTGCTTTAGAATCCAAGTTTGCATTGTTCCTTTGAGATGTAGTCCATTCTGTGAAAGGAGTGGTTGGCTTCTCATATTTTGTTTCCACAATGCTCCAAAGTTCGTAGCCAATTGATTGAAGGTAAATCTTCATTCGACACTTCCAATAGTTGTAGTTCAATCCATTGAACATTGGTGGATGATTTGTAGAATGACCTTCTTTGAATTGTGATGTATTTGTTGATGCCATCTTTCACCTTGCTCTGATACAAAATGTAGGATCTGAAATAGATACACTAGAACACTAGAGGGGGTGAATAGTGTTCTTTTAGAATTTATGCAAAGTAGATTATAAATTGCAAAAAAATGGCAATCTCAGAAAATGAACATCACAAACACAAGCATGTATACTGGTTCCACCTCCCCGGTGTACATCCAGTCCCCAAGCAAATCCCGCTTGAGAGTTTCCACTATGATTTTGAAACCTTACAAAATCAAAAGCAAACCTGACTAATTTGCAAGACCATGCAAATTGCAAACCCAATTGACAAGACCATGCCAATTGTAAACCGATCTCTAGACCAAGAGATCAACCCCTCTCATAAACCGAGAGAATCTTTCTTTGAAGCAATGTACAATTCTAATCCTATAAGCCTTGATGTGGATGTGAACGTGTAACAATGGCTTATCAATCTTTTTAACTCTCTGAATATTGCCTAAACAAGCTTTAAGAATGATAAGAATAAAGGCAATATCAGAAACTCTCTTTTATAGAAAAACAGATTGAAAAACTAAAAGTTTAGAGAGTTAATTTGCACAATATGTGAATCTTATAAGTGCAAAACTTGGTGCTTGTTTTCTGATGTTTAAACCTATTTATAGCATTTGAAATGACATAATTTTAAACCCAATTAACGTCCACAAAACGGCTATAAACAGTCACTTATTTTAAACCTAAAATCTGAAAAAACTGTATCTGTAGTCGACTACAAGTCATAGTAGTCGACTACACTAAGTCTAAACAGACTCTGTGAAGTCAGAAAATTGCTTAGTAGTCGACTACAAGGCACAGTAGTCGACTACACTGTAAACTCACAGATTCTGGAATTTTCTCTTTAGTATTTTGACCGTAACTTTCTTATCCAATATCGGAATGAGGTGATTTAAGATTTGTTGGAAAGCTCTTGAAGAGACCTACAACTTTGATCTTTTGAGTTTTTCCAGATTCTAATTTCTAAGAGGTATAAATGACATGTTTTAAGACTCACTCAATATTTATAAACTCTAATGACTAACATAGGGGATTTCTATTATTAATCAACACACTAAGCATGTGTTAGTGTGTTATAACACTATGTGTGTGCATGTGTGTGAGTGATCAAGGCTTGTACAAATTTCTAAGCAAAGAAAATATAAAATTACATTTTGACAATAAAGTATATCTTCTTCTTTGCTTCATTTTGCCTTGAACTCATCTATGTCTTGAGTATCTCTTTGAATATAATTATTGATATAGCTCTGATACTGCAAAACAAATGTTAGCACATAATACACATATAATATTTGTTATCATCAAAATAAACTAATCTTGGGGTCAAGATTCCTAACAGGAAGTGTAGATCTAACGAGCTCCACTTCTTTATGCCGACGAACTCGATCCGATCTCCTTCTCCCTTCTGAAATTCATGCTCCTTCAGTCTTCAGTTCAGCAGGGATTCGTCAACGCACGAGAATTCTAGATATGAAAAAATGAAGGCCCTGAGGCTGTATTTATTGGCTTCGAGAGCTCTGTTTTTGGATAAGAACGGTTAATTTACTCTTATCCTTAGTTGTAACCACTTAACCATATTCTTGGATGATATCTTATCAGTTGGAACAAATCCAGATGGTTAACGGTCGAAAAACGGCTCAAAACAGCCAAAAAAAGATTTCGGGGACTGCGGACACCCGTGGGTGTCTCGGCCATGCTTCGGTCGAGACACCATTCGGTGTCTCGGCCAAGCATTGGCCGAGACACCATTTGGTGTCTCGAACAAGCTTTGGCCGAGACACCATTTGGTGTCTCGACCAAGCATTGGCCGAGACACCCTTTGGTGTCTCAGCCAAGCATTGGCCGAGACACCACTTGGTGTCTTGGCCAAACTTTGGCCTGAACTTGGTTTACACGTTCCGTCCATTTTCGCCGTATCTTCATCGTTCGAACTCGAAATTACTTGGTTCAAGATGTGTTGGAAAGCTAATGAGGAGATCTATAAGCTCCCATGGTTGAATCACATGTGAAGTAGATGGGACATGAGGGGTTCTTCATCTTTTGTAAGAGATGTGCAGCTCCCGGTCCATTCGTGTTTCTGTTGTTCCGAAATTCCGTTGCTTCGCATGGTCTGTCGACTCACTTCATGCGTTTGTCATCATCAAATGAGATTTTGTAGCTCGAATAGCAATGTTTATTATCTTCTCTCTGTCTAGAGCCGCGTGTGGGGACCTATAGGCAATTTTTACGCCTATAGATACCCCCTCCAAAGTATTTTAGTCTCGTTTCTTTTATAGATGAGCCTAAAATACTTTGGATAGGATCGGTCCAACCTTCAGTCGGTGTAAAAGGATCTGTAGTTAGCTTTGATTCTTGACTCCTTCGATTTTCAATCTATTTGATATTTTGACGAATAACTGAAGTTCTCCTGGTGCTGTGTTTATCGTCTGGCCGTCATCAAAGTCTTGAATCAAAACTGGTGAGTTGATTTTGGCTTGTGTCGTCGAGTTGACTTAGAACTACCTATCTCCGTCACAACGTGTTGACCAACGTTAACTTTAGGGTTTCGGATCGCCCGGCAATGACTTTTCATCACAACACGTTGACTGGCATTGACCTAGGGTTACGCGTTGATCGGCGTTGACCTTAGGGTTTCGGATCGCCCGGCGTTAACTTTTCATCGCATCGCGTTGAGTGGCATTGACCTAGGGTTACACGTTGACCGTCGTTGACCTTAGGGTTTCGGATTGCCCGATGTTGACCTTCATTGTAACGTGTTGACTGGTGTTGACCTAGGGTTACGCGTTAACCGGCATTGACCTTAGGGTTTTGGATCGCCCGGTGTTGATTTTTCATCACAACGTGTTGAGTGGCGTTGACCTAGGGTTACGCGTTGACCGGCGTTGACCTTAGGGTTTTGGATCGCCCGTCATTGACTTTTTATCGTAACGTGTTGAGTGGCGTTAACCTAGGGTTACGCATTGACCGGTGTTGACCTTAGGGTTTCGGATCGCCCGACATTGACTTTTCATCGTGACGTGTTGAGTGGCGTTGGCCTAGGGTTACGTGTTAACCGGCGTTAACCTTAGGGTTTTGGATCGCCCGGCTTTGACTTTTCATCGTAACACATTGAGTGGCATTGACCTAGGGTTACGTGTTGACCGGCGTTGACCATAGGGTTTCGGATTGCCCGACGTTGACTTTCATTGTAACGTGTTGATCAGTGTTGACCTTAGGGTTTCGGATCGCTTGGCGTTGACTTTTCATCGCAACACGTTGAGTGGCGTTAACCTAGGGTTACGCGTTGACCGGCGTTGACCTTAGGATTTCGGATCGCCCGACGTTGACTTAGTTTATACTCATAAGTTTGCTAGAGTATACAAAGTTTAAGCTCTTAAGGTATTGGAGCATGACGGTCCCAAATTTCAGGCTGCAGGACCAACTGTTAAAGTTATTTCGTCTGCAGATATGGATCTTATCCCAAAGTTGTTGGATGCTCCAGTCACAAGACCAACTAATGGGGCTGGCGTGTCAATGACTCTTACATATATAGGATTTTTGGCAAACCCTCAGCCATCAACGGGTTTGATGAGCCTTTACCGACTACCGTTTGAGTCGGGCTAGCGTGCGAATTGTTTAAATCAGTTCTGCATGTAACGTTGTACTAGGAGAGTTAATTTTCTTAGTGCTACGATATTGAATATATAGACTTCATCTTTCTTACGGGAATAGACTACCCGGCAATGCGTGTTAGGTGCTGACTTATCCCTTCTTAGGGTTCGGGATAAAAGTCCCTAGACTTGGATTCTGGTGTCTTCTTCAATCGGTGAAAGACTAAACCAGCAACACGTGTTAGGCGCTGACTTATCCCTACTTAGGCTTTAAGATAAAATTCCCTACACGTGTTAGGCACGGATTATGGTGTTATTAATAACAACCTGCCATAATATCGAATATGTGGGCTTTTATCCTTTTTACGGTTAAACACTAACCGGTAACGCGTGTTAGGCACTGACTTATCCCTACTTAGGCTTCGGGATAAAATTCCCCACGCGTATTGGGCACGGATTATGAGAGTTAAAAAGGTGGTGTCTTCTCTTGGGGCAAAGACAAACCCGATACTAGAAAGGAAGAATTTTATATTCTATTTTCAATTGCAAAGGAAACTCTAAGTGGGATCTCCACTTCGAGAATCCTGACCGGTGAAACTAAGAGTGGGATCTCCACTCTGAGAATCGAATAGATTCAGGTAACCCTAACTTTTATAGGATTGGTTACTTGATCTAAAAAAGAAATTCCGACTTTAGTCCTAACTTTTATAGGTTTGACCGAAGGGGGAGGAGTGAAAGCCTATCGTTTATCGAAAGTGAATTCTGATTCCGGCCCTAACTACTTACAAGTTTGACCGAGTGGGAGTTTGAGACAATCCTAACTTTTATTGATTTGATCACTCAACTTGAAACTGGACCTCTCATTCATGGAAGGAATCGAGAGGGGAATTTGGTTGTGGTCCTAACTGTAGGAAGGTTTGACCGAGTGAGGAGTTTTGAGACGATCCTAACTTTTATAGGTTTGATCGCTTAATTTGTGAACTTCTCGTTCATTGAAGGAATCGAGAGGGGATTTTGGCTTTGGTTGTGGTCCTAACTATAGGAAGATTTGACCAAATGAACAGTAAGAATGGGAGTACAAATTACAATGGGAGTGTTGATCTGTACAAATCACTCGAAGAGAGTTCCTGGTGTTAAGTGAGAAATACTTAACATGAAGGGGTTTGACAATTGTCAATGATCAGGAGACTAAAATTCCGAGTACTATGTCCGGACTCTAACAATGGGAGTGTTGAGTGCACCGACATAGCGGGAGTTTGTGTGGGAGTTTCTTATTCATCACCTTCTTGTAGTGACCGGGTTATCCCTAAGAATATTACATGTAACATTCTTTTAGGAACTTCCCATTACATGAATTATCCACCCCCAGTTTTTTTTGTGAAATCAGGTTTAACATTGTACTTAGTTGGATAACCGGGTTATCCTTAAGAATACCAGACATGGCACTCTCCAGGAACTTCCGGTGAAAGAAAGGAAACAGTTTATACTCATATACCTGTTGGAGTATTGAGAAGCAGTTTATACTCGTATACTCTTTGGAGTACTGCCGTTCTCATTCAGCTTATCCCAGTGTTATGATGCCGGCTTCAATCAAGGTTTGAATGCTATTCTTGAGAGCAAAGCAAGCTTCGGTTGGATGAACAATCCTCCTGTGATACGCACAATACTTTGGATCCGAAGTATTGTCAGCTTCCTCCTGATTTGATTAGGTGGTAGCTTAATCTTGTTGTTCTCAAGGAGGGATTCGAAAATAGCTGGAACATCTTCGTCCTTGAAGGAGTACTCTTTTTAGAGTCTCGGACTTGAAGTCTTTTGCTATCTCCGAGATTGCTGTTGTGATGTCTGATTAACGTCAATGACTGTTGCAGGTGCCTTCCCCTTACCACGGGAGACGAAGCTCGAGTTCGGAGGGTTATCCGTCGGTTGGCTTCTTTCAGCTTTCTTCCTTCTGAGGAAGCGTTCGGCCCGCTCTTCGCGCACCTTCAACTCTTTTCAGGTATTGGAGGGTGCTACTCCCATAACTTCCAACACGTCCAAAGAGAGGTTGTTATGACAGGTTTGGAGGATGAAGTCCTCTGTGATCGGATCTTGGCAGTTCATCGCCTTATTCCGAAAGTGCTTAACGAAGTCGTCGACTGTCTCGTCATCTTCTTGTTTCTCATCGAAAAGTGTCCTGATTGACACCTCAGTGTCATCATCGAAGAAGTAAGCGAGGAACAGGTTCTACAGATCATCCCAGCTGTTGATGCTTCCAGGCTTGAGATGGCGGTACCAATCGAAGGCGGGCCCGCGAAGGGTGCCAACGAATGACCGAACCATCAAGGCTTCATTGCCGGAGATCATGCCCAAGTGGGACTTGAAGTAGATCAGATGTTGAGTGGGTGAGCCCTTCCCGTCGAATGACGTGAAGTTGATCAGGTTGAACTTTGCCGGGTATGGGATCGACTCCCACTCTCTCGGGTAGGGACACGGAATGCCGATCTTCTTCACCTCTCGAGCAGACATCAGAGCATTGATTTTGCTCTTGAGGTCTTCATCTTTTCATCCTCGTCTGTACCATGCTTTGGATGATTTCTAAGAGGAGGAACATCGCGGCCATCCCCGGTATTATCATCATTAGTAGGACCACCCCCAGCGTTGTTATTCTCAGTTGGTCCACCCCAAGCATTATGGTCAATAGGAGGGTTATCAGCATTGATGTATTCATCCACGTCTGAATCGCTAACTGTTTACCTGACATTGTTGTGATGACTGGATTCACCTATCTGATTCGACAAGGCTCGGGTCTGTTGGTCGTGCATTTGTCTCATCTACTGTATAGTCATTTCCATTTCAATTTTGAATGCTTCTTTCTACTTAGCTAGAGCATCCTCAACCATTTTGGTTACTTTCTCGATATTAATCATAAGTGCCTCGTGGGATTGTCCTGGGCTGGATGCCGTATTGTCAGAAGCGATTACAGAATTGGCATCTGACGCTTCATCATCCGAGGATAACCCCCTCTGCATTCTCTGATAGTCTTTACGTCTAGTAGTTCCCGCACGTAACCGAGTTATATGTTAGGATACGTCTGAAAAATGACGGGGACTGAAACTTTGTATTGACTTCCCTTTATCGACCATATTGAAAGTGATCTCTGGGAATTCATCATCTTGCGTAGCTGATCTTTTTCTACAGAAACGCCTTGGCTTAGTTTTCAACGATTCAGAGGAAAGCCTTTGGAATACCGAGACCCTCTGTAGAGCGGTCTTAGGGTAGCTACACGCTGATAATACTATCCTGATAATCTCGGCACACGGACAATGAAAGTCTGTTTCCCGGATATCTCTCTTTTGAGATTTGTTCGTACCCCCAGCTTGATAGTGCAACTCATCAGCATAATGACTGTTCGCGGGAAAAATTATTTTTTTTATTGAAGTCATCGTTCTCTCAAGTAACTGTTTTTCGATTACAAAAGATCCAGTCTTTTTATAAGATCCGGTTACAATGAAATCAAAGAAAAATAAAATAAAAATTACAACTTTCCTTTTTCGAACAGATCGCAAGATCCTGTTTTGCGGTCTCTTGATTTTGTGGGTTCTTTGCCTACGCCGGGGTTAATCCATGGACCACCGCGCGATCTAGATCCGGTCGGATCTACACAGTATAACG
>BQKN01066041.1:314627-330383 GCA_022839385.1 Asparagus kiusianus
GAGCCACCTTGTGGTGGCTCGGCTATGGCCGAGCTCTCCCGGGTGTTCGCCGTTGCGTCGGTTGTCCGGTCTCGCAGTTTATCGGTTTATCCGAGCTTCGTTGTTGATCCGATCTTGATTTGATCTTGATTTGTTCGAGTCCGTTCCCGATCTTGATTGATGTGGTGGACTCTACGGTTGGATGATTCGTTGATTCATCGACCCGTTAGCTCGATTAGGCACGCGATTGGAAGTATTCCGTTGTTTGCGTGCGATTCGTTAACCTCGTCGCCTCATTAATCCGCTTCGTTGCGTCTCACTTGGCTTCGGTATTGTGGTCTAACGATCATTCTTGGATTCATCGCCCGATGGTTTGTTGGTTTGTCGAATCACCGTGTCGAGCTGTGTTAAGGGACCTATAAGCAGTTTTATACGCCTACAATGACCAGAGCAATCTATCGTGTGTTGGCATGGCTTCTCAGGTATAATGTCGTTATCTGACGAACATATTTCCTTCTGAGGATTTGTCACCTTGTTGGCACTCTCAAGAGTCGCACGTTTTGAGCTACGCCTTCGTGAGCATGGGACCTCAATGGGCTCTTGGACTTCGACACACAGTCCGAGGCGGTCAGTTATAGGAGTTTTCTCCTTACGAGAAGGCTCAGACTTGTTGCAAGGGCGAGTACGATCCCCAGCTCGATGAGTTGCTCGGGGTTCATTCACCATGCCCAAGCGTTCTTTTATTACAAATCTGTTTCGATCTTCATGTAGAGGACCCAGGCGATCCTTCAATGGAATTCAGGATTTGGAGAGATCCACGCTGTCGTAGGGCTTCACCGGAGGTGCGGGAGCAATAGGAGCGGGATCTGAAGTTGACGAAGGCTGGGGAACAGCCTCGGATCTGGAATTGAGTGAGAGACACGACTGGTGTCTCTTATCGGGTAGAGGTGCTGTTTTGGTCTTCAGCACCCAAACCTTCTTAGATCTTGGTGGTTTCTTGACCACCTCCTTCTGCTGCAATTTCTATGCTTCTTGTGTGAGAATCTGTGCATGCGCAAGTAGTGCATGATGTTTCTAGATACGCTCCTCGAGAGTAGAACGGGTTCGTTTGACACGAACCCATTTGTTAGTTGACAGTTGGGAGGAGGACCCTGATGCTTGTTGTGACGACGGTTTAGCCACTTGGCGCTTTCTGGACTCTAGATCCGCTTAGTAGAGGAGTCCGTCCACTTGCTCTAAAGCCTTAGCCAATTGGCGGGCGAGACGTTGACGGTGCCTCTGACAAGCCCTCTTTAAAAAGATATCCGGATCTGCGGCTTTGGCTTCATCGGACGCCAATGGATCGTTGCGAGGTGCAACTGCAGCAGCGGTAGCGGGGAGATCGCCTTCTTAGGTTTTTAGATATGAAAACCAGTGGATCTTCCGGGAGGAGGAGGCCTTCCTGCACTTGTGAAGAGAGGCGGATCAGGAAGAGGAGGAGGAGACATACATCTCGAACTTCTGTTGGTCGAATTCGTATTTAACTTCTTCGTTCACCGGGATCTTGATCGTTGGCTGCGGCACAACAGCCTTTGCAGTTAGGCTATTGGCTCCTACTGTGATCGCCAGCTTGTTTGGGGAGAAAGTCGATTTGTTAAGTATTGTGTTCATTACAACTTCAAACGTTACAATGAAAACAAAAGTTAGTCTTTTTATAATACCTTTACACAATGAAAATAAAAAAAGTATAACTCTCGTCAAACAGCGTAACGGGTGTTTATCGCCTGCTGCTTGCGTAGGATCTTAGCCTATGATGGGGACGTTAGTATCCGTGGACCACCAAACAATCAGATCAGATCTGGAGCTTCGTTGATTCGCGAAGGAATCAGGAAGCCGAAGCAATTATCTCGGTAACAGTGAGATAATCACTCTTCTCGAGATCACCGTAACGGTGTAATCTCAAGACAAAGGACTGGGAAGTGTAGATCTGATGAGCTCCTCTTCTTTATGCCGATGAACTCGATCCGATCTCCTTCTCCCTTCTGAAATTCATGCTCCTTCAGTTTTCAGTTTAGCAGGGCTTCGCCAACGCTCGAGAATTTCAGATATGAAAAAATGAAGGCCCTGGGGCTGTATTTATAGGCTTCGGGAGCTCTGTTTTTAGATAAGAATAATTAATTCACTCTTATCCTTAGTTGTAACCACTTAACCATATTCTTGGATGATATCTTATCAGTTGGAACAAATCCAGATGGTTAACGGTCGAAAAATGGCTCAAAACAGCCAAAAACAGATTTCGGGGACTGCGGACACCCGTGGGTGTCTCGGCCATGCTTCGGCCGAGACACCATTTGGTGTCTCGGCCAAGCATTGGCCGAGACACCACATGGTGTCTTGGCCAAACTTTGGCCTGAACTTGGTTTACACGTTCCGTCCGTTTCCGCCGTATCTTCATCGTCCGAACTCGGAATTACTTGGTTCAAGATGTGTTGGAAAGCTAATGAGGAGATCTATAAGATCCCATGGTTGAATCACATATGAAGTAGATGGGACATGAGGAGTTCTTCATCTTTTGTAAGCGATGTGCAGCTCCCGGTCCATTCGTGTTTCTGTTGTTCCGAAATTCTGTTGCTTCGCATGGTTTGTCGACTCACTTCATGCGTTTGTCATCGTCAAATGAGCTTCTATGACTCGAAAAGCGATGTTCATCATCTTCTTTCTGTCTTGAGCCGTGTGCGGGGACCTATAGGTAATTTTTGATGCCTACAACATATTCACGTTGACGTTAACATGTTTGGCTAAAAATTAACATATACACCAGAAGGTTAACATGTTCAGTTGAGAGTTAACGTTTTTAAGTGAAAGTTAACATATTCATGTTAAAGTCAACATGTTTGTCTGAAAGTCAACATATACATCTAAAAGTTAACATGTACAACTTGTAGTTAACTCTTTTAATCAAAAATTAATATGTTCAGTTAAAAGTTAACATTTTTATTTTTTTCAGTCTTAGCATACTTCTATGAATCAATTTTCACCAAAAAGTTTGTTGAGTTATGCTTTCTACAAACAACCTGAAGATTCCGAAGCAAAGTGAGAATTGATAGCCAAGTGGATGGAGATTGTTTTCATTCACAAATGCCACACTTATTTGGACTAATTCATAAAGAAGCATGAAATATAAGTCATCTAAACTATATTGTGTTTCACATAAATAGTTCATGACCTACATATATGTTTAATGTCAGCGTTTCTAAAGTAGTTCACAAACTGTATGTTCAATGATAAGACCATAGATCAACAGCAATTGCCATAGCTGGGGAATGAAACATGAACAATCCATGGACCCAATATCTGAATGACAAGTAAGGCACAAGAAAAATGATAAAGCATCAAAAATTCATACAGGATATCCACATTAAATATCTCCAATCTAGTTTCGCCATTCACAAGTCCAAAATATAACAAGTATATAAAACACCTCCCCCTTTGAAGCTAGCACATACACAAAGTGCGTAAGCTACAGGGCCGAACAACAAATCCTACCTAGTATAAAAGAACTCACACTAAATGCTGTCAGCATCAGTTTCATTGCATCAAACTGCTTAAATTCGAAAACCAACAATCATTCAGGTTCACAATGCTAATCAGAAACATCCCAAGGAATGAGCAACAAAGCTTTTAACATACTACACCAACGATTTTTAACATATAAACAGTATATCAACAATCACCCCTATGAAGTTTGTACACACTCACTACACACTCAGTTGTCCCTTGGTGATGAGGGCCTCGTGGGCCAGCTCAGCGCTGGTGATGACGATGAGAGTGCGGGAGTCCATGTGGAGGGAGAATATTGGGCCGTAGAGGGCGCGGAGGTCCACGACTCGTAGAAGCTGGTGGTCCATGACTCGATCATCTCGGGGATGTCGTGATTATCCATCCACTGCCAGAGGCCAATCCTCTCCGCGTACTTGTTAGCCTCCACATGGGTTTTCAATCTAATGACCGCGTCCTTCCCTTCAATCCCAATCTTGTAGGAGAAGAAGAGCAGCCCAGAGGTGGAGCCGATGATCGTGATAACGATGAAGCTCACTACCACTAGGGTGTTGATCCTGTTGAGTACGGACGAGGTCAGGTACCTGCACCGCATTGCTCTGAATTACCCGATAGATGCTCATTAGATCAGGCCCAACCCGCATGGTGGCCATCGTAAAGATGGGATCTTTGATCATATTTGAAATGGGGTACTTGCTGAGCTTGGAACAGAGCAGGGGGAGAGCAAGAGCTGCAACATTGGCTCTGCTACGTCGGTTACGCCGTCGGACCGATAGGATGGTAGATAGCGTCCTGGCGAGCCTCCTTTGCGGCTGAGATCCAGAGGTATAGAAGACGAAGCCACAGAGGACAAAGACGGGTATGGAGAGCTAGCCGATCCGCTCGTGGAGGAGGACAAATGCACCAAAGGAGACGAGTAACTGCATCAGCTTATAGAAGCCGATCTTCGACCTCTGGACGGAGGGGCGGTGGCGACGGCAGAAGAGGCGGAGGAGGGCGACGTGGGAGTCGAGGAGGGAGGCGGTGGCGGAGCGGAGGAGGGCGAAGGGGATAGTGAGGAGGGTGGGGAGGAGGCCGAGGAGGACGGGGCAGCCCCAGAAGGAGACGAGGGTAGTGTGGAGCTCATGGAGGGGCACGGAGCAGAGGAGGGCCCACTGGATGCCGGATAAATGTGATGGCAGCGATCACCAGCTCCATGAGTTAAGGGAAAGATTTTCTGGGTGAGAGATGGGGACATTTTTGGTAGGTTATGAAAAATACATTGAGTACATGTATAATTGTGGGCTTTTGGGGCTGAGGCACACTTTGTAGTCTCTTTTTGGGCTAAAGAGTAAGGAAAAAAGATTGGAGGGCTGGCCCATATCCACTTTATTTTTTGGGGGCCTTGACACATTTTTCCTTAATTAAAAACACTATTTTATTAAGGAAATAAAATTTTTAAAAATGTACTTGTTATAATAAGGAAAGAAATAAAAACACTATAAAAGCAGTTGCAACGGTCCATGGTGGCTACTCATGGTAAGTTGTGGGGCCAAGCATTAGAAGAGTTTCGTAACGCTATAAAACTTTCGGTGCCATCGCTAGAAGAGCAGGTGAACCATTACAAATCTGAGAGAGCAGAGGTGGCATTGTAAAGCTTCTTTTAGGGGTTGTTTGGTTCGTTTTCCATGTATTAGGAAATACAATTCCATGTAAACAAAATATTTTTGGATGTTTTAAATAGATTGTTTGGGTTTGGTTCACACATAATATGGTGAGAAACCAATGTATGTACTTTTCTTATGTTTGGTTGGTATAAAAAAAGGGAAAATTTTTGTTGATTAGACATTTTCCATTTTTCTTATGTTTGGTTGGTATTGAAGTGTGTAGGGAAAAATGTATACGGTTACTATAGTAAGTTTAGCCCCACTAAAGATAAACTTATTTGTGATCGTTATGGGAGGTAATCTTACCAAAATAAAAGTACGAATGTAACATAAACAAATAGTAAATAACTGAATTTATTATAAATATTTGTTTGACATAAAAAAATCATACAAATCCTGGAATAACATGATTAATTGTTATGAACTACGTACCTGATTTGACATGAAATATATCTGTTTGACATGAAAAAGAATAAATGAAACCTGTAATAACCTGATTATTCATAATTTTATGAAATACGTACCTGAATTAGTGAAAAACTCTTATGAAACATGTAAAAAACCTATAAACAATCTAATTAATCATAAATATGTATATAACATGAAAAATCACATCAAACCTAGAAATACCAAACATGTACGTAATGAAGACTGAGTAGTTGAGTCAACTACAAGAAACAAAACCAGTTAGGTTTCAAAACCATGAGCGCTTCAAAACCATGGGCAATAGCAGTAGAAAATTTATTGATCCAAATAAATTTAGTCAGATTCAACATCCAATCACCAAGTAAACGTATCAGCCCATATACATCTATAAAACACAATGTTTGCATATCAAATTCTAACCAGAAAAAATATGAGTAAGAAAACTAAAGATATTGGTGAATCTTTATTTGCACCATCATCAAAGGTAAAAATATTTAAAATAATAAGCATAAGAACAAGCCTTCCCTTATAGGCTACACATCAAGCATTGAACTTCTCATGAATAATAAGCATAAGAACAAGCATTTCCTTCTAGGCTATGCTAAATGAAGAACTGAGAGTCATTTCATTAGTTTTGTAAACTTAATTTCCAAAGAGGAAAGCATAATAGATGGGAATAAGAATTGCTTTATGCCTGATGGTGTCATCAAATAGATCAATCTTATGCACACTACAGAGAAAAGAGCAATTGTGCATGATAACTTGAGATTCATCATAGACTTAGAAGGGGGTAAACCGCAACAATCTCAGTGAATCCAGAAACAATCAAGCAACAATCACAGTGAATCCAGCAACAATCAAGCAACAATTGTTAGGTCTCATGTTTATGAAACTACAATTTAATCTGGTTTTGATGATTAACAAATAATTCCTAACATCATTTATCGAGTATTTACATTTAATTATTAGATATCCTACACAAAGATTCTCCGTCGGAGGTTGGTTGGAAATTGCGCCTTAACGATGACATCTAGGAGGTTGGAAGAAAATTGGAATAAAACCGTCACAATTCAAGTCAACGATATTATCGCTTTATCCCCGCTACTAAGATCGAGCTTAATGAAGATCACATTACTTGGGTATATAATTTTGTAATTTAGGCTTTATTTTATGTGTAATATTTAAAGCTCAAATTACACACACATATTTGTTTTTAATTTATTGCCCTTTTCACATTATAGACTTAATGATACTATTTTTTATTTTCCCTCAAGTCTATTAATCTGTTGAAAGGTGGTTTAAAACTTGTTTGGAATGATTTCATCAAAATCAAGTTTTAGCAATTTCATATTTTTGACGTTTTTGCAAAATATTTGTGTTTTTGCAAAATATTTGTGTTTTTGCAAAATATTTGTGTTTTCACAAATGGAAAATGCAATTTAAATTTTTTCTCTCTAACATATTCATCTTCATATATATAAACATTTTCCCAAGTTTTATTAATTTTGGAGTTGTTTTGTTATGTTAAATTAAATTTACAAAATCAAGTTTCCAGGAAAATTCAATGTCTGGAATGTCAGCTTATTAGTCGATCGATTTCAAGCAATCAGTCGACCGATAACCTCTCATAAGTCGACCGATGGGTTCCATCAGTCAACCGCCCAATGTAAATTTTTAGCGTTTGTTCTTCAGACTTATCAGTAGACCGATTCTTTGAATCAGTCAACCGATCACATGTTATCAGTCAATTGATATATACCCTTAAGTCGACCGATAGTGCATTGCTTTCCAGCTCAGCCAACAGTCATATTTTTTAGTCGAACGATCTTAACCATTAGTCGATCGATAATGTCTTTTTGGCTGTAACGACTAGTTTTGGCTGATTTTGTTGAGAGGCTATAAATAGCCCTCAAGACTTGGTTTTTAAAAAAGAGTTTTTACAAGGTTTTCAAGAATGTTTACGTCAGTTTTTTTCTAAGTTTTGGTATGTTTGTTTATGTGAAAAGAGGTTCACAAAGAGAAGGATCACAATATTGTTTTTGAGGATTTCAACCTCAATTCTCTACATCTCTTTGTCCTTTAGAGAAGTTTTTCTAAACTCATCTTCTAGCTATTTGATATTTTGATTCTCATATATTTATGCTAGATTGATTTAAGTTTATATTTTATTATACTCATTGCTTACACACACAACCACTTGAGCTTAAGTATTTCACATATAGTATGCTTGGGTTGTGAGAGTGTATCTTTGAGAGTGTGCTTAAATTCGTTCTCATCCTTGTTTAGAGAACAAATCCTTTTATTTGCACTAATTGTCGAAACACGTTGTAATACATAAGGACACTTAGAAGAGTGATTGGGAGAGATCAGGGTCAATTCCAAGAAGAGTGGCTTGGTTGTAATAGCCTAGGGAGAGGTAGTAATTCCAAGCACTTGAGGAAGATGGCACGGGTAGGCCAACACTTAGAGGAGTGTCTTGTGGGATTGACAACCGTGTATATTGTAAAAGTTTTCGGTGAGCTTTGAAAACCGATTGTATAGTGAATTTGTGATTAGTGGAGAATCTCCTCGAGGTGAGGAGAGTAGACGTAGATCGAGGGTTGACCGAACTCTATGATCATTTCCTTTGTGTTTGCGTTTGTCATTTGTCCACTATTTCTCTTTTGATATGTGATTGTTGTTTATATCACTTATTGTTTCATTATATGGCCTTGCTTATATTATTGTTTATATCATCATTGCTAGGATATTAGTTAATAAGTTTTAATTTGGCATCGTAATCATATTAGATTAGCAATTACCTTATTCACCCCCTCCCTCTAGGGTTCTTTCAACAATCACATGATAACTTGATATTCATCATAGACCCCTCAACCTTAATAATCAAAAATTACAGAAATAATACCTCAAAATGCCAAATTTGCACAAATCAAACAACAATCACAAGACTAAAACAACTGAGGCAATATTCCGAAGAAAAGGGTTGCCTTTTTTCGACATCCAGCAAATATCGCAAATATCAGCAGCCTAATGAGATCCAAGGCTGCCTACAGGGGAATTACAACACCGAAACAACCTATGCGCGAAAAAATAGCGGAAAGTGGTGGTGACCATACCCAAATGTCCGATTTCTCCCAATTTTTGGTATATCTGATAGGACTCAAGTGCTGGGGTTTACAACCATTTCCGTTCGATTTGGAAGGAAATCAGAGGAAGAGATTTGGCTTAGGTGGCGCTTGTTTCTGCCACTTCAAACCCTAGCCCCCTTCACAACCCAAACATAGACAAAGAAACGAAGGGAAAAAATAAAGGCCTATGTGTGTGGACACTGTGTCAGGAGAAGAAAATAATTTTTTTGTTGGGGTGGGGTGGGGTGGGGTGGGGGGGTGTTAGCGAACCAAATGGGCCCAGTTTTTGTCTTTCTTGTAAAATATAAGCTAAGAGTTGCTATATCTAGACTTTGTATACTCTTCATGCCCAATTTTCTTATATCCAATAAGTATGGGGTGTATAAGCAAAAATTAAAAACACTATGGTTTAATAAGCAAAAATTCCTTCAGCTTGTATTAATGCACTATTAATAAAAAAATTCACTGTAATCAGATACCAGTTTTTATTTGTAAGGGATAATATTTTTTGGCAGTCAAATTACAAATAAGTTGTTACCTGAATTGATATCATTACTAACATTGATATAGCTGCATTTAGGCCTGTCCATCCGGGTAGGCCCGGCCCTGCCCGGCCCGAAAAACCGAGCCCGGGCCGGGCAAAACCGAAGCCCGGGTCCGGACCGGGGCTCGGGCCTAACTGGGCAGGGTTCCGGGCCGGCCCAGGTTTTTTGGTTTTTTTATTTTTTAAAATTTTTTAAAAATCTCTTTAAAATTTAAAATATACATAAAAAATTACAAAAAATTATAGCAAATAAAAATAAAAAACATTCATATTATTAATAACTTAAAATAACATAAATTACAGATACAAAAAAATTATAAAACTGAAAGATGCTAAAAATAACTTCTTTATTAATAATCAGTAAATCTTTTACAAGTATAAATTTATTTCGGAATTCGTCGCATCACAATAGATGAGTACATCCCAACTAGGTTGGCACCTACTCACCTATATCACTATCATTTGCAACTGTTTCCAAAATAATTCATTATAAATTTAAAGCTAACAAATAAAAATTATAATTTGATGAATATTGTTTAATCTTTATATCTATCTGCTAGTCCCAACTCTTCAAATTTATCTTTAATTCCTGCCATCCGATCGATGCCTTGCGTTCGCTTCTCGTATCTCCATCAATCTTATAAGCACATTACCACTTGTATAGTATACATATCTAAGCATGTCCTGTGGTCGTCAATCAAACGTCTTGTTGTGCTGAAGGTGGATTCCAAAGCTACCGTCAAAATCTGCACTGTTAGTAAGTCACGAACCATGATGGAAAGTATAAGATATGAAACTTATCCATATACTCTCCACCATTGCAAAATATCTAAAGCATTTCATTGACATTTAACTAAAGAAGCAGATAAATATTCATCTATTTCAGAAACCTCCAACGATAATCCAAGTCCAGACCTACCAGTTAGCTCAGCTACCATTGCATGCTTATCAAAACTTATACTTTTACCTCGGCTTGAGCTCGAATACGCCGAAGCTACAGATTGTTGTGTAGCTACACCATGTCTAGCTGCATACTCATCATATAAGGTTTGAAAATAATTTCTAATAGCTAAATGATGAGAAGTAGCAGTAATGATGGATCCATCATCTAAATCTATAACATGTTCACCATACAATGATTGTAACAAACTTCGAAGGCCAATATCCTTCAAACATGGATCAATAAGAACTCCCAAACCAAAAATATGAGGAATAGGCCTAAAATACTTATTAAATTTGCTCTCCATTTGAAAAATTATACTTCCAAAAGTATCATTCATACGATATTTGTTAAATGTTTTTTGAATATTTAAAATTTGTAAAGTAGCTAAAGTAATAGTTGGATAATAACAACCAGATAATAACATAGTAGCATCATAAAAAACTTGTAACATTTTATTTAAATTACATATAATTGTCCATTCATCTTCAGTTATTCCATAAGAGGTACCAGAGCTAGAACTAGAAGCAAATTAATTTATAAAATCATTTATAATTTTTTTATATTCTATAGCTACACTTAACATTGCATAGGTGGAATTCCACTTATGGTCAATATCTTTTGGAATTAGTCTAGCTTTAATATTTTTTCTTTTACACATTTGTTTTCATCTTTTAAGTCTTTTTTCAGAATCAGTATGCATATAAGCAACTGTTCTAACCTTTTCTATCATGAGTTTAATTTCAGTAAATTCACTTTGAACAGTTAAATTTAAAATATGGTATATACATCTAATATGAAAAAGTTCACCATGACAGGACAATGACAGAGTTATTTTGAGAAAATCTACAGCTACATTGTTATTACTTGCATTATCTAGTGAAAGAGAAAATATTCTTTGATCAATTTTTAGTTTCATAAGTTCTTCAACTATTAAATTGGCTACATTAATACCAGTATGTAACTCTTGAATTACAATAAAAGAAATAACTTTTTTAAATATTTGCCAATTTTTATCAATCAAGTATGCTGTGATACATAAATAACATGTTTATGCTCTAGATGTCCAAATATCAGAAGTTAAAAAAATTTATAGTTTAAATTTTTAAAATAAGAAATTATTTTTTCTTATTCCGTTTGTTAATGTTTTAAAATGTCACGTTGACAGGTTTGAAGAGAATTTTTTTTAAAATCGGGATAAAAACCATCTCTAAACAAATCTTCAAATTCATCATCTTCTACTAATTTAAAAGGAAGGTTTTTAAGAATGATAAGCCTGATGACGCATTTCCTGGCTCGGGCAGCGTCATAATTCCAAGTATCGAGACTACCCGAAGAGGAGGATTGGGAAATCATAGATTGTCGGATATCACCTTGAGGATTCTGGCCTTGTTGTGTTTTTATATATGGCGTTTGAAGTGGTTGGTGCCGCTCTTATGATATGCTTGGAAAGTTCGGCCGCACAACGCACATTTAGTCTTATGGGTGAGGATCCTACCGTGTTCATCCTTGGTGACGTCTATCTTCTCAAAAAAATTCCACACATCGGATCTCGTCCTTTTAGGAACTCTTGGTGCAGATTCGTCGCCACCAAATTCTGGATTACCACTGGTAGGATCGGTAGGAGGAGTAGCTGTTGTTGTAGGAGGACTCATTTCAATATTGGTAGGAGATAGATTTTGTTCTTCATAATCCGATCCAGAAGCTATTTGATGAAAGGATTAGAAAGTATAAGAGATTATAAGAGAGTATAAGATTGTATGAGAGAGTATTAGAGAGAAGTAGATGAGTTTTGGTGTGAGGAGAAGAAATAAAAACCCCCCTCTATTTATAGAGGCAGCCTCCTAGGCAAATGAACAAAAAACCCTTACCAAATAGTCGTTTTTTGACCGTTTTAAGGGGCAAAACGGTCAAAATGTAAAAAATAACCGTTTTGACCGGGCCGGGCTGGCCCAGCCTGGCCAAATGGTCACAAATCTGACCGTTTGGCGAAAACGGCCACCCTTGGTGACCGTTTTCGACGGTCCGGGCCGGGTTGGCCCGACCCGACCCGGATTTTTGCCCGCAACGGTCACCAAGGGTGACCGTTGCGGGCGGGCCGGGCTTCGGGTCCAGGCCGCTCGGTCCGGTTTTTTTGCCCGGTCGGAACTGTTCCGGGCCAGGCCGGGTTTCCGAGCCGGGCCCGGTCCGACGGGCTTTTTGGACAGGGCTAGCTGCATTGTGCAAAGGGCAAGCCGATACTATTTTATGTACTAGCTTTATCATGTATATGGTACGTGTTCTTGGGACCTAGCCTTAATATTGTCCCCATACTATTTTATGTACTAGACTTATCATGTATATCATACGTATTCTTGCTAGCCTTTGATAATGTCCCCAATATTGTTATAAAATAGACAAGGCTCAGCCAAAGAGAATTTTAGTGTGTACGTGAATATTGCATGTGTAGTTAACTGAATGATTGTTTATTTACTTTAATGAGAGGGATGTGTTTGAGATGTTTGATAGTAATAAGTTGGTTGTACGAACATTCCAAAATATGAAATGCTAACGCATCGTTTGGTACGCAATAACAGAGTCAAGTGAAAATAGATAGAATGTAGGAATGAAATAGAATATATATGGGAATGGAATGCACATTTTCATTCTAATGTTTGGGCGCGCTCATAGAAAATGGGAATGACAATTTTATTCTCGTTGCCATGTTTGGTATCACTAGTATAATGTACGTGCGTTGCACGTGAAATTGTATTTGTTTCTTGTTCTAAAATTTTTAATTATATAAGGGCATCTCTAACAGCTTCTCTAAAATTTTCTCCAAAATGGGGAAGCAAAAGTCATATTCTTCAAATTATTTTTACACCAACTCCAACAGCTTCCCCATTTTGAAGAATCTCTTTTTTTCCTCTAAAAATTTGGAGAATGCTGTAGATTTGGGGAAGCTTCTCCATTTTTTTCTCGTCCATCCCTATTTTGGGGAATGAGATGGGAATCTGTTGGACCAAAAACCTAACTATATTCTCCAAAAGTGGAAAATGGGGAAGCTGTTGGAGATGCTCTAAGAACTTATTTAACACAATGGATAATTAAAGTTGTTATCCTTGTCATGTATAAATATATACAATGTTCACTCATAAAGATAACTACAAATTAATCACAAATATAAAAAGGCTTAATCAATTTTAAATATTTTGATAGGTTTAATAGTAATTTCAACAAATAGTAAGAGTTAGTGTTTTAAAATTAGTATTGCATGAGAGTTTTTGAGGGAGAATTATCATGTTTGCATGACTGAGGGTACTTGATGAGAGCCCCAAATTACTTCACACCACAAACGAATCAAGTAGTGTTAAGCTTCTACACAATCACCGACAAATCAAGCAAAATACGTAGCCCAGGGATGCTAATATTCTCTTTAGACTTCAGTTCCTTCAGCATGTAACTTCTTGTAACTATGTACCACTCGGACACTATTACTCCTAATCACTGATGGCTCTGGAATTAGTACTAAAAGTACAATTTATAGAAACTTCAGGGTATTTAAGTGAATCTAGATACAATTGAGGGTCTATATATGTGCAAAATAGGTGAAACCAGAGGCGAATTTAGATTGTTGAGTTGAGTTGTAGTTGCACCCCCACAAATTATAAATTGCATATAAGCCCTAGTAACATTTATAAGCTTCCCCCTTTTCCCTCCATAAACTTTAAAAACTACACCATAACCTATATCAAAACCCATTTAAAGAATTACGAGCAATAGTCAATTTAGGGGAAGTTGGAAAATTTAGAGAAATCTCAGTTACTCAATCATATAAAACCATCCCAGAAAATAAAAATAAGAACTAATTTAAAACTAATAAATAATTTGCAATAAATTTTTATTAAAACAAAAGTAAAAACTCACCATAAAATAGACGTTGCCCTCACTTTGAATAGAATAATATATGGTATATTGTTATATTAAAATAACGTATTAATAATATAATGTATTTATGTTTTCTTGTAGTCTAATATTCTTCATAAAAAATTATCATTTTAATAAATATCTTAAGTATCATACTATAGTGACAATATTTTGTACATTATTAAATTAATATTTAATATTAGATATATGCCAAAAAATACTTTCATTGATATAGTTATTTTAATAAATATTTTAAATATTAAACTATAACCAATTATATTAATAATTAAAAAAGAATAAATAAGAAATTACCCTCCACTCAACAATTGAACTTGCTTACTTTTTCAGATGGCCAATGACAAACATCCAATATTCATCACAAAAGATTAATACATCCAAAAAATGAAAACATGTAACACGAATTAAAATGAGCAAAGAACCAAAAAAATAAAGCATTTAGATATGCACTAAAATAAAGCACTTTACTTATTTTGCTTCTATAGTTTGATGATACGTTCTAGACTTGCAAAATACACTACTATGTAATCTCAAATGGTATTTTAGCATTCAATTAATAAAACTCTATTATATAATGAAACTAACATAAGGATTAACTTCGATTTATTCTGGAAGCATAAGAAGATTC
Source organism: Asparagus kiusianus (assembly GCA_022839385.1). Lineage (NCBI taxonomy): Eukaryota > Viridiplantae > Streptophyta > Magnoliopsida > Asparagales > Asparagaceae > Asparagus > Asparagus kiusianus. The sequence goes on from BQKN01066041.1 coordinate 329,380, forward strand.
ATAGCATGCAATGGAAACCACCCGCAATAACATAGTTTACATCGATTTTGTCACAACATGCATTATTGGTGCTCCTCGGCCTAATCATCGATCGATCTTCCTCCACTTGCTCTATAGCTAAATTCCTCTCGTAGAACCTCCTTTGAACTCCGACTCCCCTATAAGTCCACTATCTTTGGAGTCATTAAAAAAAATAATAAAAAGAATTAAGGAAACAAACATAAGAATTAACTTCGATTCATTCTGGAAGCATAAGGAGATTCATAGCATGCAATGGAAACCACCCGCAATAACATAATTTACATCGATTTTGTTACAACATGCATTATTTGTGCTCCTCGGCCTCATCATCGATCGATCTTCCTCCTCCACTTGCTCTATAGCTAAATTCCTCTCGTAGAACCTTCCGGTCCATCTCCTTTGAGCTCTGACCCCCCTATAAGTCAACTTTCTTTGGAGTCATTAAAAAAATAAAAATAAAAAGAATTAAGGAAACAAAGCATGCGTGCAATCAGCCATGGAGTCCACATTCCACATTGGATCCGGATCCATTCCACGTCAACTAAAAATGTTCATCATGAAATCAAATATGACCAAAAATACAAAATTCAGTCCGACACCTAGTGATGATAACTATCAAATAACCTCATTGGGCGGCAGAGGCTGATGGGAATGCCAGCTTCTATTGTGTCTCACAACCTTAACCCTTCTTCCAAATCCTAGAAAAACAAACAAACAAATACATAGAGGCTTTAATAAATCTATAACAAATAATGCTTTGTGATGAGAAATAAGAAGAAAGAAAAATGGAAATAAAAAGAGCAGACCTTGAGAGAAGGAGAGGGAGAGAAACAGCGCAAGCAGAAGAACGGTTCGTAAGCAACGGCTACCCATCTTTATTCTTATTCTTCTTCTTCTTATTCTTGTGAAAGGAAAACAGAGAACAGGAGTAGGTCGTCATCGTCATTGTTGTATTATTTATTGAGTGAGGAGTGCTAATTTAA
>BQKN01066041.1:352994-385640 GCA_022839385.1 Asparagus kiusianus
TGTTCGTGCGGGAAATTGCGTTATTCTTCATTGATGATTCTGTTACAACTTTGACAACAACTTTATGCGTTTACAAAGAGATCCGGTCTTTTTATAAGATCCGGCTTTCAACAAAATCAAAAGTAAAGAAATAAAAATTACAACTTTCCTTGAACAAATCACGAGTTTCCTGTTTTCCGGTCCCTCGCTTTGTGGGGTTCTTCGCCTGTGCCGGGGTTGAGTACCGTGGACCACCGCGCAATCTCGATCTGAACAGATCTACGTGGTATAACGGGTACTATCCCACCAAGGAGATAGTAGCCGAGAGGGATCGTTTCACCAAGGAAACGCTCGCTCTAATCTCGGGATCTAAGAGCCAAGCTTAGATCCGGAGTGGTATCACGTAGATCTGGTTGTCCAAGTCTTCAAGCCTTCACAATCCGAGTTGAGGTCGCAATCCGGCAGAGTTTCGGCTCTTCAGAAGTTTCAAAAAAAGTCCTCTCAAATGAACGAGTGCCAGGCCTATTTATAGGCACTCGAAACTGTGCCTTTGGCACAGAACTGTGCCTAGCCACCTCTGGGTGGCTCGGCCACCGAGCCACCCTAGGGTGGCTCGGCTTGGGCCGAGCCACCTTAGGGTGGTTCGGTTCGGGCCGAGTTCCCCCAGGTGTGCTGGTTTCGTCGTTTTCCGGTGTTTTCGGTTCTCCGTCGTTCGGGTTTGATTCGGTTTCTGGAATTGACTTGATTCCAAATATGGCAGTTAATCCGTTTTTGAGTTCGAGTTTGGGATTGGTCCCGATTCGATCGTTATATTACCGAGTTCGTTCTTGTTTAGATGACTCGGTGATTCCCCGAAACGTTGGTTCGATTCCACGTGCGTACGTGTTCCATTGTTCATGTGCCTTGTCGCCTCGACCTTTTGTTGATTCGTTCGGGTCTTGATTCGATTCCCCGAATCTTCATTTGGCAGTAGCTCCGCTTCGGTGTTTGAGTTCAAGTCCGTTTTGTTTGTTGGACGACTCGTTAACTTTCCGAATCGTTGGTTTGGTCCCATACGCGAACGTATTCCATTGCTTACGTGCTTCGTTGCCTCGTCGCTCGAATGTCCGTTGTCTTGTCGAATCATCGTGCTGAGCTAAGCTAAGGGACCTATAGGCAATTTTATACGCCTACAACTTGCCCATAAGTCTTGGCTCCATAACTCCGTCACTGATCACTGATTCTCAACGACATATGAATCGGATATAAGGGGAAAAACCTTCAAGCTGTCCCTTTCCTGATGGTGGCCGGAAATCAAACTCAAAGCTAATTATTTGGGAGATCAATTAGTAACAACTTTCTCATTATGCTTAGAATATAACACAACAATTTACCCAAAAAAAGAGAAGGAAATCTCAAAAAAAGGAACAGAACTAGCCCTCCAATTCTCATAAAAGGACGAGAAATAGCAGAATGAGCATCCGTATCCTCGTTATTGTCACACTTGCTCCAACATTGCATCGGCAAGGACCCTGCAGTGAGAAAAATAATACTATTGTGATACCAAGTACAAGAATCACAAGTTCTAAGGACTAGCATTAACACAGAGGCATCAAAGGCCTAATAACAAGGCTTTTCATTCCAGCAAAAATTTTGATACACTGATCCTCAAAAGCTCAGATACATTGTAATGAGGACAAGAAATGGCAATATTTGATTAGTTGATATATTTTTGAATTTAAAATTTTGAAATTTAAAATTTAAAATTTGAAATTTGAAATTTGAAATTTGAAATTTAGTTTAATTTTAGTTGAGTGATTTGAAGGATTGTTGTTTGTTTCTATTTTTATTGCACTTGTGTGCACATAGTTTTTTTATAAATAAGGTTGTATAAGACTATTGAAAATCAATGAATTATTGAAAATTAAAATAAAATTTGAGTTGGCTCAATTTGGGTGTGAAACCTAGGCCTCGGGTGTGAAACCCTAGGCCAATACCTGTTCCTCTTCTTCTAGCCGTCAAACCTCTATCTTCTCCCATTCATCTGTTCATCTCACAGCCTCGCTGCCCCCACCCCTTCTCTTCCACAAGCTGCCGTTCTCTCACTGCTCTCCTTACCTTCGAGCAGCCGTTGTTCCCGCCTCCGTAAGCCGTCAGAACCACCTCAACAGTCGTTGATTTCCCTCTGTCCTCCTCCACTCTTCGACCCGTCGTTTATTTCGTCTTGACGCCGCTGCCGGCTTCGTCCTGACGTCCGCCACCTGCATCGACCCAACGACTACCCGTGGGATATTGCACCACCCTCATCCAGTCGCCGTGTCGTCATTAGTTTAACACTGTCGTACTCGTCGTCATCGGATCTCCGCCTCATCATCGCCGTTCAGTCCACCGTTATCGTCGCACCACCTCCAGAGGTCTCTCACGCCGAGTCTGTTCAGACCAACGAAGGTTTCGTTTTCTTTCGTCTCTTATTTTTCTATTGATTTTATTTTGTTAGTTAATTGCATGAATAATACATCTCTAAACTCTTATCTTATATTCACTACGTACATTATAATTGTGAGTTGAGAGTATCTGAACATGTGACTGCTTAAACTTGATATTGATCTTAGAACTTGCGAAAATGATAATTGATATCACGATTAAATTATTCGAGATTGGGATTTTTTATGACTATCGTTGCAAATCTTGTTAAAATCTATTTGTCACATTAACTATTTTAGATTAAATTTCCTACCTAAGGTCATGAATTTTAGCGAAACGGTGCATTGTTCGATTTAGATCGCTGATTTCGATGGACACTCTCCTCTGTTTCGCATCATTTTTGGTATCAGAGCATGGTTCTAGGGTAGGAAATTTTTATTTTTATTTTTTAGATTACTTGAGTCTTTTATTTGATATTTAAAAAAAATCTCATTCATCTCATTTAGTTGTTTGTGCACACTATTCATCTCATCTAGTTGTTAGTGTATGCCCACTCGCACAGGTCTACCCTATCAATTTAGGAGAGTCAAGTGAGTCAACTAGTGAGTCAAGCATGTCGCGCAGTACAAATCCCAAATTCTCCGAACTACTTAAGCAAATCGCTGAGTTAAACGAACAAATAAATAACTTAACACATGAGAGCAGAGCTACCCGCGAGATCCTGAATAACACCAGGGAGAGACGTGCTAGGTTAGAAGAAACGCAGGTTACAACTCTACCACGAGGTCAAGGCTATGGATACCCACCGCAAGGTTATGGGTACATCGTTCATTGACCCCCGCCTCAACTTGTGCCTGATCCACTAACCTTTGATGGTAAGCTCGATCCACAAACTTTCTTTGACTGGCTGAAGAGCATGGATTGCTAATTCAATTGGTACGTCCTGACGGAATCCCAGAAAGTCAAGTTTGCCACAATGAAGCTCACCGGACCCGCCTGCCAATATTGGTCTAACTTTGAAATGATAAGGCATATTAGAGGTGAGTTACCAATTTTTACTTGGCGAGAAATGGCCGACAAACTAAAACGGAAATATCTTCCGCCATGTTTATTTATAGATTACTAGATAAGTGGCATTGTCTTACTCAGGAACCAAATCTGCAAAAGAGTACGTTGCTCAATTTGATGAATTGTTTACTCGATGCAGCACCATTGAATCAGAGGCTTCGATGAAAGTCTTATCAAAATTTAGAGCTGGATTAAGAAGCGACCTCCAAACCGAACTTTTTGCTAGAGGAGTAAACACCCTTGAGAGAGCTTACGCCTTAGTTCAAGATTTAGATGAAACCAAATTCCATCAATTTCATAGGGCTCAGAATTTTCAAACTCATCCCTCCCAGTCTTCTCGTGCCAATACATCTAAATTCCATCAATTTCATAGGGCTCAGAATTTTCAAACTCATCCCTCCCAGTCTTCCCGTGCCAATACATCTAGTCAGCCTCTAAGTCGATCTAACCCTAGTTCTTCCCAATCTAGAGTCGATCCCAAGGGCCAGAAGTCAGAGAGATGTCTCTCCAAACTTAACCCAATAATGCAGTGTTACAATTGTCAAGGATATGGGCCCGTTGCTTCCATCTGTACAACTCTGTTCAGAGTTAGAATAAATAAGCCTCCTATAACGGAATCAAAATCTATTATTAAGAAAACCATTAACCAGGCCGTAGATTTGACAGAATCTAACTCTGACGAGAAAATCCAGGATAGTATAATCGAAGAACCATGCACTTCCGTTCATTCTGAAACTACCCCTGCAATTGTGAAGTTAATTGAATTTTCATGCAATGACAACACTCCGACTATTCCTCAAGCTACCCCTTTGATCACGGAGTTCACTGATGTTGTCCCTGAAGCTGTTCCTGAAATTAAAATTCCAACTCCTGAATTCACTTCAGTAACTAAAAACGTTGTTGATATTCCCCATGAAGTCCTCTTGGACCAACATGACACCCAACACGTTCCTGATTTGGTTCCTAAAGTGAGTCACTCAGATATCTGTATGGAAGTTGAATCCCAAATTGAGCATCGTGAGATAGCTACCATATTAGATGTCAAACCCTCATGTATTGTCCCGATAGTCACTCACACATACACTGATCCTTTTTGGGAATATATAGTGATTAGGGATATAAGTTTGCGCACGAGTGTTCTCATTCTCTCTCATGTTAAACACGCAAAAACACTCATCCGTCATGCATGTGTTTGCACGTTCCTCCTTATCACTCCAAAAATAGGAAATTTGTTATGCATATTTGTTTGCGGTGAAAATTGATTGTTTCATTGTGTGATTCATTACAAACTTCAGAAGTTTACAACGAATACAAAAATCAGTCTTTTTATAAGACTTTTACACAATGAAAACAAAGAAAATTACAATTCTCTTCAAACAAACGCAACGAGTGTTTATCGCCCGCTGCTTGCGTGGGATCTTAGCCGGTGACGGGGACGCATTAGTCCGTGGACCACTGAACGATCAATATTTGGACAGAGTTTTATCTATCCGCGAAGGGATCTAGAAACCGTAGCTCTTATCTCGGCGAAGCGAGATAATCACTCTTCTTAAGATTACCGCAACGGGATAATCCTAAGGAACGAACCGGGCTGCAGATCTAACTCCTCCTCCTCTCTAAAATCTGTGCACTTTAAGTCTTCAGTCTGGCAGGGCTTCACCGAGGCACAAGAATTCCCGATTCAGAAAAATGAGGCCCCAGGGGCTCTATTTATAGGCTTTACGGACGTCCGGGTGGTTAAAACCACCTAAAAGGCAATTTCTATGCTGGAGACACCCCAGGGTGTCTCAACTTGGGCCGAGACACCCTAGGGTGTCTCGGCCTTAGCCGAGACACCTTGGGGTGTCTCGGCCTTGGCTGAGACACCTTAGGGTGTCTCGGCCTTGGCCGAGACACCTCGGGGTGTCTCATCTTATGTTGAGACGTATTTTTGCATCTTCGTCCGTTTCCGCCGTAATTTCTTCATCCGAACTCGGATTTGAGCGATTCAAAGTGCGTTAGAAAGCCGACAAGAATTTATATAAGCTACAATGATTGTATCATCTGTAGAATAAATGAGACACGATAGGCATTGAGCCTTTTGCAAGTGATGCGGGGTTCCCGATAAGCTCGTGTTTCCGTCATTCTGAAGTTCCGTCGATTCACTCCAACCATTCGTCGACATCGATTAAGCTTCTGTGACTTGGATAGTGACATTCATCATCTCTTCTTAGCACTGAGCCATTCATGGAGACGTATAGGTAATTTTCGATGCCTACAGATACCCCCTCCAAAGCGTTCCAGACTCGTTTCCTTTATAGAAGAGGCTGGAATACTTTGGATGTGATTGGTCCAACCTTCGATCGGTATAAAGGACCTGTAGTTAGCTTCAATTCTTGACTCCTTCGATTTTAAGTCTATTCGATGTTTTGACGAATAGCTGAAGTTCCTTCGGCGCTGCGTTTATCGGCTGGCCGTCGTCGAAGTCTCAAATCTAAAACTGATGAGTTGAGTTTGGCTCGCGTCGTCGAGTCGACTTTGAACTGACCACCTCTGTCACATCGGCTCTTTCATTGCAATGTACTGATTGGCGTTGACCTAGGGTTATGCGTTGACCGGTGTTGACCCTAGGGTTTTGAATTGCCTGGCGTTGACTTTTGATCGCAACGCGTTGACTAGCATTAACCTAGGGTTACGCGTTGACCGGCGTTGACCTAGGGTTTCTGATCGCCATTAACACAGTTTATACTCGTGCGTTTGCTGGAGTATACACAGTTTAAGCTCTTAAGGTATTAGAGCGTAGCGGTCTCAAATGTCGGGGCTGCAGGACCAACTGTTAAAGCTGATTCATCTGCATGTGTGGATCTTATCTTAATGTTATTGGATACTCGAGTCACGAGACCAACTAACGGAGTTGATGCGTCAATGACTCGTATTTATAGAATTTTTGGCAAATTCTCAGCCATCAACGGGTTTGATGAGCCTTTACCGACTACCGTTTGAGTCGGGCTAGCACGCGGATTGTTTAAGTCCGTTCCGCATATGACGTTAAACTAAAAGAGTTAACCCTTTTAGTGCTACGATATTGAATACGTAGACTTCGTCTTTCTCCTGTGAAAAGACTAAACAATGACGTGTATCAGACGTTGACTTAGGATTTTTGGCAAATCCTCAGCCCTCAACGGATTTGACGTGCCTTTACCGACTACCGTTTGAGTCGGGCTAGCAAGCGGATTGTTGAAATCCGTTCCGAATGTGACGTTGTGCTAAAGGAATGAACTCCCTTAGACTTGATGCTACGACTTCGAATACGTAGACTTCGCCATTGTTATGGGAAATAGGCTACCCGACAACGCGTGTTCGGCGTTGACTTATCCTTACTTAGGATTCAGGATAAAAGTCCCCAGACTCGGATTCTGGTGTCTTCTTCAATCGGTAAAAGACTAAACCGGCAACGCGTGTTAGGCGTTGACTTATCCCTACTTAGGATTTGGGATAAAATTCCCCGTACGTGTGAAGCACGGATTCTGGCGTTATGAATAACAACCTGCCATAATGTCGAATATGTGGGCTTTTGTCTTTTTTTTTTACGGCAAAAGACTAACCGGCAACGCGTATTAGGCGTTGGCTTATCCCTTCTTAGGTTTCGGGATAAAATTCCCCAGGCTAAAATTCTGGTGTCTTCTTCAATCGATGAAAGACTAAACCGGCAACGCGTGTTAGGCGTTGACTTATCCCTACTTAGGATTCGGGATAAAAGTCCCCAGACTGAAATTCTGGTGTCTTCTTCAATCGGTGAAAGACTAAACCGGCAACGCGTGTTAGGCGTTGACTTATCCCTACTTAGGATTTGGGATAAAATTCCCCGTACCTGTGAGGCACAGATTTTGGGAGTTGAAAAAAAAAGTGGTGTCTTCTCTTGGGGCAAAAACGAACCCGAAATGGGAGAGGAAGAATTTTATATTCTATCTCCCAACACTAAAGAGGAAGAATTTTATATTCTATCTCCAGTTGGAAAGGAGACTCGAGGTGGGATCTCCACCCCCAGAATCCGAAAAGGTGAAACTAAGAGTGGGATCTCCACCCCGAGAATCGAAAAGATTCGGATAACCCTAACTGTCGGAAGGTTTGATTACCGAACTAAAGATGAATTTCTCGTTTATCGAGAATGAAATGTGGTTTTGGTCCTAACTGTAGGAATGTTTGACCAAGCGGGAGTTCGAGTTGACCCTAACTGTAGGAAGGTTTGATCAAGCAGAAGTTTGAGACGATCCTAACTGTAGGAAGGTTTGATCGAATGGGAGGTTTGAGACGATCCTCACTGTAGGAAGGTTTGATCGCTCGATTTGAAAATGAGCCTCTCGTTCATTGAAGGAATCGAGAGGGGATTTTGAATGTGGTCCTAACTGTAGGAAGGTTTGACCAAGCGAGAGTTTGAGATGACCCTAACTGTAGGAATGTTTGATCACTCGATTTAAGGATCTCTCGTTCATTGGAGGAATCGAGAGGAGATTTTGGTTGTGGTCCTAACTGTAAGAAGGTTTGACAGGTAAACAGTGGGAGTGGGAGTACAAATCCTATTAGGAGTGTTGACTCATACAAATCACAGTGGGGGTTTAGTGTTTATCATCTAAGTTGTAATGATCAGGTTATCCCTAAGAAAATTACATGTAACATTCTTTCGGGAACTTCCCGTTACATGAATCATCCACCCCCAGCTTCCTCGCGAAACTAGGTTTATCATTGTATTTGGTTGCATGATTGGGTTATCCTTAAGAATATTACGTATAAAATTCTCCAGGAACTTCCCGTCAATGGTAGGAAACAGTTTAGACTCGTATACCTATTGGAGTATCAGGGAGCAGTTTAACCTCTTATACCGGTTGGAGGATTGAGAAGCAGTTTATACTCGTATACTCTTCGGAGTGTTGCCGTTCTTAATTGGCTTACCCTAGCGTTATGACGCCGGCTTCAACCAAGGTTTGGATGCTATTCTTTAAAGTAAAGCACGCCTTGGTGGGATGAAGGATCCTCCTGTGGTACGCACAGTACTTCGGATCCGCAGTATTATCAGCTTCCTCCTGATTCGTGATGGGTGGCAGCTTGATCTTGTTGTTTTCGAGAAGGGTCTCGAAGATGGCTGGAACGTCTTCGTCCTTGAATGAGTACTCTTTTTGGAGCCTCGAATCCGAAGTCTTCTGCTGTCTTCAAGGCTGCTGTTGCGACGTCTGATTAACATCAACAACTGTTGTGGGTGCCTTCCCTTCATCATGGGAAATGAGACTCGGATTCAGAGGGTTAGCCATCGGTTGGCTTCTTTCGACCTTCCTCCTTCTGAGAAAGCGTTCGGCCTGCTCTCCGTGCACCTTCAACTCTTTCCAGGTATTGAGCGGCTCTACTCCCATAATGTCCAAGAAGTTAATGGACAAGTTGTTATGACAGGTTTGCAAGACGAATTCCTCCGTGACGGGATCCTTGCAGTTCATTGCCTGATTGCGGAAACGTTTGATGAAGGCACCCACCGACTCTCCGTCTCTCTGTTTCTCATCGAAGAGTGTCCTGATTGACACTTCGGCGTCATCATCGAAGAAATGAGTGAGGAACATGCTCTCCAGGTCCTCCCAGCTAGTGATGCTTCCGGGTTTGAGACGGCGGTACCAATTGAAGGCAGGCCCGCGAAGGGTACCAACGAATGACCGCACCATCAAGGGCTCGTTGCCAGAAATCGTGCCCAAGTGGGACTTAAAGTAGATTAGATGTTGAGTGGGCGAGTCCTTCCCATCGACCGGCGTGAAGTTGATCAGGTTGAACTTCGCCGGATACGGGATCGAATCCCACTCTTTCGGGTAAGGACACAGAATGCCGGTCTTCTTTACCTCTTTAGCAGACATTAAAGCATTAATTTTGCTCTCGAGGTCCTTCATCTTTCCGTCCTTATCTATATCCTGTTTTGGACAATTTTTGAGAGGAATAATGCGGCCACCCCCAGCATTATCATCTTTGGTGGGACCACCCCCAGTATTGTTGTCCTTAGTGGGACCACCCCCAGGTTCTAGTCAATGGGAGGGTCATTAGCCTTAAGGTGTTCATCCGTATCTGAATCGCTATCTGCTTGATTAGCATTGTTGCGATGACTGGATTCACCGAATTGATTGGATAGAGCCCGAATTTGTTGGTCATGCTCTTCCCTCATTCGTAGCATAGCCATTTCCATTTCGATCTTGAATGCCTCTTTCTGCTTGGCCAAGGAATCCTCTACCATTTTGGCTACTTCGTCGGTGTTAATCATAAACACCTCACAAGATTGTCCGGGACTGGATACGGTGGCTTCTGAAGCGACTACCGAGCAAGCGTCTGATGCTTCATCGTCCGAGGATAGTCCTCTGGTCATTCTCAAATAATCTCTACGTCTAGTAGTCCCTGCACGTAGCCGAGTTAAACGATGTGATATGAGGGGGTCTGAATCAGAAGGTCGGGTAGATTTCCTCTTATCAGTCACGTTGGCGAAGACTACGGATTGTTCAGGCCCGACGGCTTCTAATCGAAGCCGAGACATTAGTTGGGCTATCCCCGAATTGACTCTCTTTCCTGGGGAGAAATTGAGGTTAGAAGTAATCGGAGATTTCCCCTTATCGACCATATTGATGGTGAATGCTGGGAGTTCGTCATCTCGATTGGCTGATCGCCTCTTGTTAAAACGCCTTGATTTGGGTTTCAATGCTTCTGCGGAGATACTCTCGAATATCGAGACCCTCCATGGAGCGGTCTTGGGGCAGCTACACGCTGATAATACTGACCTGATAATCTTGTTACATGGACAGTGAGAGTTCGCTTCCCAGGTACTTCTCTTTCGAGATTTATTCGTACCCCCAGCCCGATAGTACAACTCATCGACGTTGCGGTCGGAGTAACCTATCGGCTGCTTACATGGATTCTCAGGTATAACGCGTTCGTTTGTCTGACGCGTTTTCCTCTGAGTAAACATTGCCTTGTTGGTATCTACAGGAGTCACACGTTTGGAATCACACCCTTGTGAGGGTGAAACCTTAACGGGCTCCTGGTTTTCTGCACGTACCTCCAAGCAGGCTGTTGTAGAAATTAATTTGTTAGGAGGTCGCGTACGACCCCCAGTCCGGATGTTTGCTCGAAGCTCCTTTAACGGTCTCAAGCTTTCCTTAATAAGCGCTTTTCCTCGATTCTCGGGTAGGGCACCGACATGATCCTTCAATGGGACTCTAGATTTGGGGAGATCCACGCTGTCATAGGGCTTTATCGGAGGTGCGGGAGCAGGATCTAGAGTTGACGAAGGCCGGAGAGCAACGTCATCTGTTTTTGTCTTAGGCGCTGATTTGGCCTTTGGCATCCAAACTTGCTTAGATCTTGGCGATCTCTTAACTGCCTCATCCTTTTGCATTTCCTATGCTTTTCGCATAAGGGTCCGGGCATGCGCAATCAAGGTGCGACGCTTCTGGATTCGCTCCTCGAGAGTTGAACGAGTTCGTTTGACACGAACCCATTCGTTAGTAGGTGGTTGGGAGAAGGATTCTGATGCTAGTCGTGGCGACAAATTAGCCACTTGGCACTTTCTGAACTCCCGATCTGTTTGGTAATGGAGTCCATCCACCTGATCCAAAGCCTTGGCGAATTGGCGCGCGAGACGTTAGCGTTTCCTTTGACATGCTCTCTTCGATAGAGTTGGCGCGCCTTCAGCAGTCAGCTCCTTAATCGCAAAGGAGTTCAGATCTGCAGATCTGGTCTCATTGGATGCCGGTGGATCGTTGCAAGGTGCAACTGTAGCAACGACGACGTAGAGATCGACTTCTTGGGTCTTCAGATCTGGAGATCGGCGGATCTTCTGGGAGGAGGAGATCTTCCGGAGCTTATGAGGAGGAACAGATCTGGAGGAGGAGGAGGAGATGTACTCTTCAAATTTCTGCTGGTCGAATTCATATTCGACCTCTTGGAGCACCGGGATCTTGATCGTCGGTTGCGGCACGACAGCTTCGGCAGCGAAGCTGTTAGCTCCCACTGTGGTCGCCAGTTTGTTTGTGGTAAAAATTGATTGTTTCATTGTGGGATTAATTACAAACTTCAGACGTTTACAACGAATACAAAAATCAGTCTTTTTATAAGACTTTTACACAATAAAAACAAAGAAAATTACAATTCTCTTCAAACAAACGCAACGAGTGTTTATCGCCCGCTGCTTGCGTGGGATCTTAGCCTGTGACGGGGACGCGTTAGTCCGTGGACCACCGAACGATCAATATTTGGACAGAGTTTCGTCTATCCGCGAAGGGATCTAGAAACCGTAGCTCTTATCTCGGCGAAACGAGATAATCACTCTTCTTAAGATTACCGCAACGGGATAATCCTAAGGAACGAACCGGGCTGCAGATCTAACTCCTCCTCCTCTCTAAAATCTGTGCACTTTAAGTCTTCAGTCCGGCAGGGCTTCGCCGAGGCACGAGAATTCCCGATTCAGAAAAATGAGGCCCAGGGGCTCTATTTATAGGCTTTACGGACGTCCGGGTGGTTAAAACCACCTAAAAGGCAATTTCTGCACTGGAGACACCCCAGGGTGTCTCAACTTGGGCCGAGACACCCTGGGGTGTCTCATCTTATGTTGAGACGTATTTTTTCATTTTCGTCCGTTTCCGCCGTAATTTCTTCGTCCGAACTCGGATTTGAGCGATTCAAAGTGCGTTGGAAAGCTGACGAGAAGTTCTATAAGCTCCAATGATTGGATCATCTGTAGAATAAATGAGACACGAGGGGCGTTGTGCCTTTTGTAAGTGATGCGGGGTTCCCGATAAGCTCAAGTTTCCGTCATTCTGAAGTTCCGTCGATTCACTCCAACCATTCGTCGACGTTGATTAAGCTTTTGTGACTTGGATAGTGACATTCATCATCTCTTCTTATCACTGAGCCGTTCATGGAGACGTATAGGCAATTTTCGATGCCTACAATATTAACGAAGGAACACCTAATTATTCCATTTGATAGAGGACGTAATGTATTTTAGACACTTCATTGAGTTACATTTGCCATTAATCACATTGTTTGAGTCTGCATTTCATCATAATCATTTGAGTTGATTTACATTATTTTTTATATTGCATTGATCATATATTAGGGAATTAGTGATCTAATTTGAATAAATACATTGCTAACCGAAATTTATGATATTGAGTAAGGACCTAATTTAAAACTATTAATGCTGATATTTTTGATGGTTCGGACTTGTCCAATACAGTTTATTTATAGCTATTTAAGATTTGACATGATATTTATGAGCTTTTCCAACTCTTGAACTAATTAATGGCAATATTTATTGATTTGGTCATAGTTCTATTTTCAATATTGAGTGATTAAACAGTTCACAATATTATTGGCAGTCCACTGATATAAGCCTGATCCTAACCTATTATTTATGAGAGTTCTTTCACTTTACTCCACTTCTATATATTCATCCATACAGCAGTGAATTTTGATAATATTTTAGATGATAAATTTATAATGCAATCTAGCTAATGATTTGAGATGCAGAAAAATAACTGACGGCAGATTAAGATGTAGACAGAGTATATTGAAGATGATAAGTTTCTGCAGCTAACTCGACGGAGTCGAGTTTTCTTCCACCTGGGGAGAATAATGAGGACAAGAAATGGTAATATTTGATTAGTTGATATATTTTTGAATTTAAAATTTTGAAATTTGAAATTTGAAATTTAAAATATAAAATTTGAAATTTGAAATTTGAATTTTGAAATTTAGTTTAATTTTAGTTGAGTGATTTGAGGGATTGTTGTTTGTTTCTATTTATATTGTACGTTGTGTGCACATAGTTTTTTTATAAATAAGGTTGTATAAGACTATTGAAAATCAATGAATTATTAAAAATTGAAATGAAATTTGAGTTGGCTTAATTTGGGTGTGAAACCTAGGCCTCGGGTGTGAAACCCTAGGCCAATACCTGTTCCTCTTCTTCTAGCCGTCAAACCTCTATCTTCTCCCGTTCATCTGTTCATCTCACAGCCTCGCTGCCCCCACCCCTTCTCTTCCACAAGCTACCGATCTCTCACTGCTCTCCTTACCTTCGAACAACCGTTGTTCCCGCCTCCGTAAGCCGTCAGAACCACCTCAACAGTCGTTGATTTCCCTCTGTCCTCCTCCACTCTTCGAGCCGCCGTTTATTTCATCTTGACGCCGCTGTCGGCCTCGTCCTGACGCACGCCACCTGCATTGACCCGACGACTACTCGTGGGACATTGCACTACCCTCATCCCATCGCCGTGTCGTCATCAGTTCAACACTGTCGCACTCGTCGTCATCGGATCTCCGCCTCATCATCGCCGTTCAGTCCACCGTTATCGTCGCACCACCTCCAGAGGTCTCTCACGTCGAGTCTGTTCAGACCGACGAAGGTTTCGTTTTCTTTCGTCCCTTATTTTTCTGTTGATTTTAGTTTGTTAGTTAATTGCATGAATAATACATCTCTAAACTCTTATCTTATATTCACTGCGTACATTATAATTGTGAGTTGAGAGTAACTGAACATGTGACTGCTTAAACTTGATATTGATCTTAGAACTTGCGAAAATGATAATTGATATCACGATTAAATTATTCGAGATTGGGATTGTTTATGACTATCGTTGCAAATCTTGTTAAAATCCATTTGTCACATTAACTGTTTTAGATTAAATTTCCTGCCTAAGGTCATGAATTTTGGCGAAACGGTGCGTTGTTCGATTTAGATCGCTGATTCCGATGAACCCCCTCCCCCGTTTCGCATCACATTGTCTACAATGAACATTCCCAAGCCAACATTTCAACTTACTTCAGAGCAACAAAATTGAAGGGAAAACTGATTGCATCATATAATACCAATTAACCAGCTAAAAATCTTTACAGTCCACATGTACATATTTTCCTCTGATGGTATTCCATTTCGATGATGCAGACTTGAGAATCCAGTTGGTCGAAGAAATTGCTTGGTTTCAGTAAGTGATCTCTCTGACCAATTATTAATATTGGAACAATCAGTAAATTGAACCAAGGCCCCTATTTTTATTTTTATTTTTATTTTAAAAATTAATACTGGAACAGTTTACGGAAAGTCAATCAGGAAGGGTTTATTGTATTGATACCTGACTTTTTAGGGAGGAAATGCACAGTGACAGTCAAATTTCATGACATTCACAAAACTATATAAACCACCCAAAAAGTATTTCTTCACTTTTAAGTAAGGGTTCAAATTCCTGCATCAAGGTATGAACGCATTTGCTGCATTCTTTCAGCTTCATTCAATTCCCACTTCCTCCTCATAGTAATTTGAATGTTGAACATTTTTTTAGTGCAGATTCACATAGAAGCTCAATTTGGTTCTCAACTCATAAAGAATCAGTCAAATATCAAGCTTTCCTGACATAACATTTAGTGGCCATTTAAAAAGCTTCATTGGATAGGCTAAACTTCCTACCAATCCCAAAGCAAATGCAGATTCCATGCCTCTTATATTGCTTTCGTTCATTAATAAAAAAATTCATAAACATGACCCTGCGAAGTTGTAGGTTTCATGAATCCCATATCTGGTTTGCTGTAAAATCGATGATAAGGCGGCTCAACAAAGAGCATTTCCCATTCCTCATACAAGAAAAGAGAGGTAAAGAAACCTCTCGTTTACACTGGAACCCAAAATGGGAATTTGATAGAATTCAGTAAACTTTTTCAGATTTTTGTATTGTATGTAGTAGCTCTGAATATCTACCAAAAGGGGGTAAAACATCTGAAACAAAAAATGAAATTGAAAGCATTGAGACATGCTCAATGCTAATGGTCTCAATGCTCAATGCTAATGGTTGTAGGCGTCTAAAAATGCCTATAGGTACCCACACACAGCTCGAGACAGAGAGAAGGTGATGAACGCCATTACCTAAGTCTAAGAGGATTATCCGACACCGACAAACACATGAAGCGAAACGGCAAACCGAATGGCCTGTGCGCTCACCGGCCACCTCCAAGTGGCCCGTGCACTCGTCAGCCAGCTCCAAGTGGCCCGCGTGCTCACCGGCCACCACCAAGTGGCCCGCACGCCCATCGGCCACCAAATCGGTGAACCAAGTGGTCCGCGTGTTCACCGGCCACCATCAAGTGGCCCGCACGTCCATCAGCCACCAAATCGGTGAACCAAGTGGCCCGCGTGCTCACCGGCCACCACCAAGTAGCCCGCACGCCCATCGGCCACTAAATCGGTGAACCAAGCGGCCCGCGTGCTCACCGGTCACCACCAGGTGGCCCGCACACTCATCAGCCACCAAATCGGTAAACCAAGTGGCCCGCGTGCTCACCGGCCACCACCAAGTGGCCCGCACGCTCATCAGCCACCAAATCGGTGAACCAAGTGATACGCATACTCATTGGCCACCAAAACAGCGTACAAGTCAACAAAATGACGAAATATGCGTAACGGCGTAACAAATAAAAATCCGGAAGACTAAGAAAGCCGCTAGCGGCTGAGTCGCATCGAAACGACTCGGCCGAACCAGTGGTTCGGCCCATAGCCGGGTCACCAAGGGTGGCTCGGCGGTCGAGCCACCAAATGGTGGCTAGGCCATGGCCGAGCCACATTTTGGTGGCTAGGCCAAGGCCGAGCCACCATTTGGTGGCCCGGCCAAGGCCGAGCCACCGGGTGACGCTTCGGCCACATTTTATCTAAAAGTGTGATTTTTTGGTTTTCACGGATTCTCTCGGGATTTGTTGGTTCCTGAGCGTCCCAACTGATCTGATACTATGGTTAATCAGTTCTTAACTGAAGATAAGAAGGAATCTCTCGTTCTTATCCAAATACACGCTTCCGAAGCTTATAAATACGAGCTCGGGTGCCCATTTCTCCGGGGCAGTAAATCAAGAGGGCGAAACACTGCCGAATTGGAGAGTGGAGCCACGAATTTACAGCGAGGGTTAGCAGATATTGGCGATCTTCTGTGCATAAAGAGTGGAGTTCGAGAGATCTGAAACTCGTTCCCCATTCCTTCGGATTTAAGCTTAGTCTTAAATCTTGAGAAGAGCCGTGATCTCGCTTGGTCGAGATCATCGCTACAGTGATTACTTCCTTCGTGAAGTAAGAGCTTTGATCATCAATCTGTCAACCGGATCTGATCCGCGGCGGTCCACGGATATTAACGTCCCCGGTACAAGCAAAGTTCTCACGCAAGCAGTGGGTGATAAACGTCCGTTGTGCTGCTTGACAAGAGTCGTATCTTTTGTATTTTCATTGTATAAGGAGATCTTACAAAAAGATCAACTTTTTATTTGAGTTTATTGTAAATGATTAAAGTTGTAATAGATTCAATCACAATGAAAACAACGATTTTTGACCCAAACAAGCTGGCGACCATAGTGGGAGCCAACAGCTTCGCTGTCGAAGTTGTCGTGTCGCAACCACGGATATGGATCCCGGTTGACGAAGAGATCGAGTACAAATTCGACCAACTGAAGTTCGAGGAGTATCTGTCGTCCTCCTCTTCTAGATCCTCTGCCCCTCGCAAGTGTAGGAAAATCAAGGCCCCTGTTGCTGTTGCAATCTCGCCTTGTAACGCCCCTCCGGCCACCAACAAGCCCGGATCTACAGATCTGGACCTTTCTTCCATCAAGGCGTCAATTGCAGAAGGCATGCCAACCATATCAAAGAGGGCACACCAAAGGCAACGCCAACGACTTGCGCGCCGACTTGCTAAGGCTTTGGAGCCACTTGACGGGATTCGCTACGAAACGGATCTGAAGTCCAGAAGACGCCAACCCCCTCAACAGAAAATAAATGGCCTCTTCTCCAAACCAACAACGAATGAATGGATCCAAGTCAAACGGACCCGCTCAACCCTCGAGGAGCGCATTCAGAAGTGTCGTGCCTTGATTGCGCACGCACGGATTCTCGTGTGAAAACCGCAGAAGCTGAAGTAAAAAGAGGTGATCAGGAAGCCACCAAAGCTACGCCAAGTATGGAAACCAAAGTCCGAAACGACGTCGAAAAAAAGTCAAACAGCCCCCGAAAATTGCGAACAAGCCCTAGCTGGCTCGACCGAAACCGAGCCACCAAATGGTGGCTCGGCCAGATCCGAGCCACCATTGGGTGGTTTGCGTCTGAACCGCTCTGGTTCGGTTCTCCTTGCGTTTGGTTCACCTCTCGCGGATTGTTTTGAGTTTCCGACGGCCCCTATTCCTATCCTAATGGATCCCGCACTTCCGATGGAGCCCCACGGCAGTGTGGACTTGTCCCGTTTCGAGATGAGGATGGCTGATCGCATGAGTCCTTTGCACAAGGATCGAGGTAAGGTTCCGATCAAAGAACGCTTGGGTCCGGTGACTGAACCCCGAGCGACTCGTCGAGCTGGGGGTCGCACACGCCCTCGCGATAATTTTAAGCTTTCTCATAAAGGGAAAACTCCAATTTCCACCCGCCTGGGGGTGTGTATCCAAGACCAAGAGCCCGTTAAGATCTCGCGCTCTCAAAAGCGTGGTTCCAAACGCGTGACTCTTGAGAACGCTTATAAGAAGGAAAATCCCCTGAAAGAAACGTATTCATCTGACGATGACAAGGTTATACCCAGGGAGTCATGCCAACACACGATAGGTTGCTCCGGTCATCTGACCGACGAGTTGTACTATCGGGCTGGGGGTACGAACGAGTCTCGAAAAAGAAGTACCCAGGAGATGGATTGTCACTGTTCGTGTGCTAAACTAATCAGGGCAGTATTATCAGCGTATAGCTGCCCCAAGACCGCTCCGCAGAGGATCTCGGTATTCGAGAGGATCTCCAACGGAATGACTAAGTCCAAGCTAAAAATTTTCCGTAAGAAACAATCGACCGTTCAAGGTGACGAACTTCCGGAAGTCACAATAAATATGGCTGATAAGGGAAAATCGATTCGACCTTCTAGCTCTGACCCGCTTATATCATATCGTCTAACCTGGTTACGATCGGGAACCATTAGATAAAGAGACTAGCAGAGAATGCAGAGAGGGTTATTCTCGGATGATGAAGCATCAGATGCCAACTCTGCAGTCGCTTCTGACAAAACGGTGTCCAGCCCAGGACAATCCCGCGAAGTGTTTATGATTAACACCGGGGAAGTAGCCAAAATGGTTGAGGATGCCTTGGCCAAGCAAAAAGAGAACTTCAAGTTCGAAATGGAAACGACTATGCGGCGGATGAGGGAAGAACATGACCAACAAATCCGAGCTTTGTCGAATCAACTTGGTGAATCCAGTCGTCGCGACGTTGCTAACCAAACAAATAGCGATTCAGATATGGATGAACGCCTCAATGCTGATAACCCTTCCATTGACCAAAACGCTAGGGATGGCCCCACTAAAGATAAAAACGCTGGGGTGGTTCCACCGAAGATAACAATGTCAGGGATGGCCGTGTTATTCCTCTTTCAAATCGTCCAAAGCTCGATACGAGCGAGGATAAGAAAATAAAAGATCTCGAAAGTAAAATCAACGCTCTAATGTCTGCTCAAGAGATGAAAAGGACCGACATTCTATGTCCCTATCCAAGAGAGTGAGATTCAATAGCATACCCGGTGAAGTTCAACCTGATTAACTTCACGCCATTTGATGGGAAGGGTTCGCCCACTCAACATCTGATCTACTTTAAGTCCCACTTGGGTATGATCTCCGACAATGAAGCCTTGATGGTTCGGTCATTCGTTGGCACCCTACGCGGGCCCGCCTTCGATTGGTACCGCCGTCTCAAGTCTGAAAGCATCATCAGCTGGGATGATCTGGAGAACCTGTTCCTCGCTCACTTCTTTGATGATGACGCCGAGGTGTCAATCAGGACACCCTTCGATGAGAAGCAAAAAGATGATGAGACGGTCGACGAATTCGTCAAGCGCTTCCGGAACAAGGCGATGAACTGTCGAGATCCGATTACAGAGGACTTCATCCTCCAAACCTATCATAACAACCTCTCTTTGGACGTGTTGGAAGTCATAGGAGTAGCACCGTCCAACACCTGAAAAGAGTTGAAGGTGCACGGAGAACGAGCCGAATGCTTCCTTAGAAGGAAACAAGTCGAGAGAAGCCAACCGATAGCTAACCCTACAAATTCAAGCTTCGTCTCCCGTGGTAAAGGAAAAGCCCCTGTAACTGTTGTTGATGCTAATCAGACGTCGCAACAATAACTCCAAAGACAGCAAAGGACTCCAAATCCAAGACTCCAAAAAGAGTACTCTTTCAAAGATGAGGAAGTTCCAGATATTTTCGAGTACCTCCTGAATAACGGGGAGATTGAGTTACCACCTATTAAAGATCAGGAGGGAGCTAAGAGGATTACGGACCCAAATTATTGTACGTATTATAGGAGGGTTCTCCATCCTACTGAGGTTTGTTTCGGTCTAAAGAACAAGATTCAAGCTTTAATCGACTCTGACACCGTAAAGCTAGAATAAGCCGAATGACGGCGTAATACTCCGATAAGTATAAGAGTATAAATTGCTCCTTCCGATACTCCAATAGGTATATGAGTCCAAACTGTTTTCTACCGTTGACGGGAAGTTCCTGGAGAATTTTTATACGTAATATTCTTAAGGATAACCTGATCATCCAACTAAGTAACATGTTAGACCCAGTTTTAAAAAGGAAGCTAGGGGTAGGTGATTCATGTAACGGGAAGTTCCCGAAAGAATGTTACATGTAATTTTCTTAGGAATAACCTGATCATCACGAACAAAGTGATAAATACTAAACCCCTACTATGATTTGTACTCCCACTCCCACTCGGTCAAACCTTCTTACAGTTAGGGCCACAATCAAAATCCCCTCTCGATTCCTCCAATGAATGAGAGATCCACGAATCAAGCGATCAAACCTTTCTACAGTTAGGATCATCTCAAACCTCCCGCTTGGTCAAACCTTCCTACAGTTAGGGCCAAAACCAAAATCCCCTCTCGATTCCTTCAATGAACAAGAGGTCCACTTTCAAATCGAATGATCAAACCTTCCTACAGTTAAGGTCATCTTAAACTCCCGCTTGGTCAAACTTTCTTACAGTTGGGACCAAAATCACAATTCACTCTCGATAAATGAGAAATTCACCTTTAGTTCGGTAATTAAATCTTCCGACAGTTAGGATTATCCAAATCTTTTCAATTCTCGGAGTGGAGATCTCACTCCTAGTTTCACTCTTCAGATTCTCAAAGTGGAGATCCTATTTTGAGTTTCCTCTACACTGGAGACAGAATATAAAATTCTTTCTCTTCGGTTTCGGGAGATAGAATATAAAATTCTTCCTCTCTCATTTTGGGTTCGTCTTTGCCCCAAGAGAAGACACCACACTTCAACTCCAAAATCCGTGCATCACACGCGCGGGGGATTTTATCCCGAATCCTAAATAGGGATAAGTCAACGCCTAACACGCGTTGCCGGTTTAGTCTTTCCCGATTGAAAAAGATACCAGAATCCTAGTCCGGGAAATTTTATCCCGAAGCCTAAGTAGGGATAAGTCAGCGCCTAATACGCGTTAACGGTTAGTCTTTGACCGTAAAAAGGACAAAAGCCCACATATTCGATATTGTGACAGGCCGTTATTAATAGCGTCAAAATCCGCGTCTTACACGTGCGGGGACTTTTATCCCGAAGCCTAAGTAGGGATAAGTCAGCGTCTAACACGCGTTGCCGGTTAGTCTTTTACCGTAAAAGGGACAAAAGCCCACATATTCAATATTGTGGCAGGTTGTTATTCATAACGCCAAAATCCGCATCTTACACGCGTGAGGAATTTTATTCCAAATCCTAAGTAGGGATAAGTCAATGCCTAATACGCATTGCCGGTTTAGTCTTTCACCGATTGAAGAAGACACCAGAATTTCAGTCTGGAGACTTTTATCCCGAAGTCTAAATAGGAATAAGTTAGCGTCTAACACACGTTGTCGGGTAGTCTATTCCCGTAAGAAAGACGAAGTCTACGTATTCAATATCGTAGCACTAAGAGAGTTAACTCTCTTAGCACAACGTTACATGTGAAAACGGGTTTAAACAGTTCACATGCTAGCCCGATTCAAACGGTAGTCGGTAAAGGCACGCCAAATCTGTTGATGGCTGAGGATTTACTAAAAATCCTAAGTCTACGTCTAATACACGTCGCTGGGTTGTCTATTTCTGTGAGAAAGACGAAGTCTACGTATTCAATATCGTAGCACTAAGAGAGTTAACTCTCTTAGCACAACGTTACGTGCAGAATGGACTTTAAACAATTTGCACGCTAGCCCGACTCAAACGGTAGTCGGTAAAGGCTCATCAAACCCGTTGATGGCTGAGAATTTGCCAAAAATCCTATAAATGTGAGAGTCATTAACGCACCAGCCCCATTAGTTGGTCTCGTGACTTGAGCATCCAACAAATTCAGGATAGGATCCATACGTGCAGATGAATAAGCTTTAGCAAGTTGGTCTTACAACCCTAACATTTGAGACCGTCACGCTCCAATGCCTTAAGAGCTTAAACTGTGTAGACTCCAGCAAACGTACGAGTATAAACTGTGTTAACACCGGTCAACGTGTTGCGATGAAAGTCAATGCCGATCGATACAAAACCCTAAGGCCAACGCCGATCAACACGTAGCCTTAGGTCAATGCCGGTCAACGCGTTACAACGAAGATAATCAGTTCAAAGTCAACTTAATGACACGAGCCAAAACTAACTTACCAATTTCGATTCAAGATTTTTACAACGGTCAGACGATAAACGCAGCGTCGAAAGAACTTTATCTATTCGACAAAACACTGAATAGACTGAAGGCTGAAGAAGTCAAGAATTGAAGCAGTTCACAGGTCCTTTGACACTGACTGAAGGTGGGGGCCTATCATATCCAAAGCATCCCATACTCCTCTATAAAAGAATGAGTCTGAAATACTTTAGAGGGAATATCTGTAGGCGTCTAAAAATACCTATAGGTACCCACACACAGCTTGAGACAGAGAGAAGGTGATGAACGATATTATCTAATTCTAAGAGGATTATCCGACGCCGACGAACACATGAAGCGAAACAGCAAACCGAATGGCCTGTGCGCTCACCGGCCACCTCCAAGTGGCCCGTGCACTCGTCAGCCAGCTCCAAGTGGCCCGCGTGCTCACCGACCACCACCAAGTGGCCCGCACGCCCATCGGCCACTAAATCTGTGAACCGCGTGGCCCGCGTGCTCACCGACCACCATCAAGTGGCCCGCACGCCCATCGGCCACCAAATCGGTAAACCAAGTGGCCCGCGTGTTCACCGGCTACCACCAAGTGGCCCGCACGCTCATCAGCCACCAAATCGGTGAACCAAGTGACCCGTGTGCTCACCGGCCACCATCAAGTGGCCGTACGCCCATCGGCCATCAAATCGGTGAACCAAGCGGCCCGCGTGCTCACCGGTCACCACCAGGTGGCCCGCACGCTCATCAGCCACCAAATCGGTGAACCAAGTGGCCCGCGTGCTCACCGGCCACCACCAAGTGACCCGCACGCTCATCAGCCACCAAATCGGCGAACCAAGTGACCCGCGTACTCATTGGCCACCAAAATAGCGTACAAGTCAACGAAACAATAAAATACGCGTAACGGCACAACAAATCAAAATCCGGAAGACTAAGAAAGCCGCTGGCGGTCGAGTCGCATCGAAACGGCTCGGCCGAACCAGTAGTTCGGCCCATAGCCGGGTCACCAAGGGTGGCTCGGCCAAGGCCGAGCTACCATTTGGTGGCTCGGCCAGGCCGAGCCAGCATTTGGTGGCTCGGCCAAGGCTGAGCCACCATTTGGTGGCCCAGCCAAGGCCGAGCTACCGGGTGACGCTTCGGCCAGATTTGATCTAAAAGTGTGATTTTTCGGTTTTCACGGATTCTCTCGGGATTTGTTGGTTCCTGAGCGTCCCAACTGATCTGATACTATGGTTAATCAGTTCTTAACTGAAGATAAGGAGGAATCCCTCGTTCTTATCCAAATACACGCTTCCGAAGCTTATAAATACGAGCTCGGGGTGCCCATTTCTCCGGGGCTAGAAATCAAGAGGGAGAAATGCTTCCGAAGCTTATAAACTAAGTGGCCTGCATGCTCACCGGCCATCACCAAGTGGCCCGCATGCTCATTAGCCACCAAATCGGTGAACCAAGTGACCCGTGTGCTCACCGGCCACCATCAAGTAGCCGCACGCCCATCGGCCACCAAATCGGTGAACCAAGCGGCCCGCGTGCTCACCGGTCACCACCAGGTGGCCAGCACGCTCATCAGCCACCAAATCGGTGAACCAAGTGGCCCGCGTGCTCACCGGCCACCACCAAGTGACCCGCACGCTCATCAGCCACCAAACCGGCGAACCAAGTGACCCGCGTACTCATTGGCCACCAAAATAGCATACAAGTCAACGAAACAATGAAATACGCGTAACGGCGCAACAAATCAAAATCCGGAAGACTAAGAAAGCAGCTGGCGGCCGAGTCGCATCGAAACGGCTCGGCCGAACCAGTAGTTCGGCCCATAGCCGGGTCACCAAGGGTGGCTCGGCCAAGGCCGAGCTACCATTTGGTGGCTCGGCCAGGCCAAGCCACCATTTGGTGGCCCGGCCAAGGCCGAGCCACCGGGTGACGCTTCGGTCAGATTTGATCTAAAAGTGTGATTTTTCGGTTTTCACGGATTCTCTCGGGATTTGTTGGTTCCTGAGCGTCCCAACTGATCTAATACTATGGTTAATCAGTTCTTAACTGAAGATAAGAAGGAATCCCTCGTTCTTATCCAAATACACACTTCCGAAGCTTATAAATACGAGCTCGGGTGCCCATTTCTCCGGGGCTAGAAATCAAGAGGGCGAAACGCTGCCGAATTGGAGAGTGGAGCCACGAATTTACAGCGAGGGTTAGCAGATCTTGGCGATTTCCTGTGCATAAAGAGTGGAGTTCGAGAGATCTGAGACCCGTTCCCCATTCCTCCGGATTTAAGCTTAGTCTTAAATCTCGAGAAGAGCCGTGATCTCACTTGGTCGAGATCATCGCTACAGCGATTACTTCCTTCGTGAAGTAAGAGCTTTGATCATCAATCTGTCAACCGGATCTGATCCGCGACGGTCCACGGATATTAACGTCTCCGGCACAGGCAAAGTTCCCACGCAAGCAGCGGGTGATAAACGTCCGTTGTGTTGTTTGACAAGAGTCGTATCTTTTGTATTTTCATTGTATAAGGAGATCTTACAAAAAGATGAACTATTTCTTTCAGTTTATTTTAAATGATTAAAGTTGTAATAGATTCAATCACAATGAAAACAGCGATTTTTGACTCAAACAATGGTATAAAGAATCAACTGTTTGATCTTAATGTAGCTAAACCCCATGCTTGTTGTCATCAGGTAACTCTCCGATGGCAGCAAAAATAACAAATCTTTCAACAGGTAAAGTTTCCAAGATGTTACTTTGTCTTCTCCAAAGAATCTTATAGCTCCAAAACCTAAGATAAACTGATACAAAATGTCAGGAAGGGAATATTAGAAGAAAATTAGTCATAACAGTTTCTTACTTTAATTTCTATATATGAACAAAAAGGAGGGAGAGCGGATCACCAATGATGGTTATTAGAAGAATATCACTTCTTTCTGAAGATTCTTCATTATTCTTAAAATGGAAGCACATCTTGACCATGATGATGAATCATTTGTATACCTAATTTCACGTCACAAACGCAGATACTTCAGCTCTTTGTATAATTTTACCAAGAAATATACACCTTCATTTCCGTGGTGAATTGGGAGGAAAACAACATCTCTCAGAAGAGATTATCACCGACATAAATTCCTCAAGTTAATATATAGCTCTAGTGATTCCTTTTTAGACTACTATAAATTTAAACCATATAAGTCATACCTGAGCTGCTGGTATAAGGTTGTGGCAAGTCAAATCACAAGGATACGGGCAGTCCACTTCCTTAGTGACGTTTCTCTCAAAGTACCAATCACCAACCGCCTCTGCGATAGTCTGCAATGAACAGAGTTTTATAAAATAAATTGTAAATTTCTTCATTACATTTGAAATAATAAGCTGAAGTAACTCTTAGTAACAGACCTTATTGTGCACTCTTGGAGAATCAGGTGCAAACCATGTCTCTTGAAGCTCACTTTGGCAATGAGCGAAGCAGGAATTTATGAACATGCCACCATTCATAGAGTTCTCAAATTGTCTCAATGCGGCCAACATTTTGTATCTGAATCCTGTAAAAGGCACACTTGAACTAGGTAATTGAAAGTTGAAAATGGTTAACATGCTGATCATTATCGAGAGGCAGAATTCTCTTCAGAATGGATGTGGAAGTATAGTGAGCGGCTAAGTGAATATAGAGCTATATTCTTTTCATGGGACTTCGCATAAGTTCTTAAGGTCATTGGAGGGATGAAAGGCCATAAAAAAAAGAGAAGGCAATATAACAGAACAATTATAGGACGCCTTCAAGCAGTTTAATAGAACCAATATATCTTATTTCTGTTTTTCTCTTAATAGTTGAGCAAAATTTAGGGAGACTTCACAAGTCAAACGCAAAAACATTAGTGGTAATCTGTAATTACATGTCTATGGAAACATTTTGGGTAAAACAAGCTCACAGAATAAGTGGAAATTAGTACATTATAATGGTCATTTAACACAATATACTGCAAGTAAAAAGAGCATAACAGAATATTAAACTGAGCAACATACTGTTAGGATAACGAAGAGTTATTAGTCATTTCAGTAGATCACCTAGAGCCACAATCTTCTAATTGATTGAAAAATTCAATAAAAATATCAAGGAAAGCTGAAAATTAATAACTGATTGATGATAAAATTAATAACCTTGGAGGATATTGATCTGATCTCCTGTACATTCTGCTGGGTTTAACTTGCAATGGTTCCAATGCCCACGAGGATCAGCGGAAGGTGGCACAAATATATCATGGAACTGTTCGCCATCAGCAAGTCACGGTCTAGTTAGATTAAGGTCATTCTTCTAATATATGGATATGCCATCGAAAATCCATTTGCATATTGATTTATAACACGGATATAAGATAACTCTTACCTGGTATACATCGTAGGCTGAATTCAATATAAAATAAGGTGTTCTGATGTATGGCAATGAATATTGCGGAAAGAAACACTGTGGGAAGAAACAAAATCTTCACTGTCTGAAATTTAACTTCCGAATTTAAGATTACTAGATAAAAAAGTAAGTCAGCTGTGAACCCGATACGGGTAGTCCTGAAAAGAGGTACAAATTTAAGATTACTAGTTAACAGGAGGTCAGATGTGAACCTGATACAGGTAGTCCTGAAAAGAGCTACAGATTGCTTGTAGATTCTTTTGTACGCCCTGCAAGATATCCTTAATTGCAAATAAGCAGCAGATTTATCTAACATGAGGAAATAGACTTAATATTTTATGCACTTCGTTTTGCAATTCATCTACTTGACACTGGAGAAAGCTAGCTGACCTGCAAGTTGACTACACCACGGAAGAAGGGACTTATAGTGTTGTTCCCAGTTATGTCTCCCCTGAAAATTTATAGAGATTGCAGAAGTGCAATAAACAATTTTTTATGGAAAATTGAGAAGGCTTGAAGTTTCTATCATAACAATGAGAGCAAGGTGTGAATCAAGCAGTAAGTAAACTTACACGTCTAAGAAAAATCCTGCATCACTCATGCACTTGATACTGGCATTTGGTGGGATAAGTTGAGCAAGATCATCACAGTGAAGAAATGTAGCAAGGCCACCGGCAGAACATCCTGAAAGAAATACCTAAACAGTTGAAAGAAGCAAAACTGTTTAGCAAAAAACATTAAAAAACTTATGAACCTGAAAGTTGTGATGAAAATTGCAGTCAAAGCGGATAATCAAAAAATATTCAAAGTCATACGATGAAATTGTGGAACTATATTAGACTTGGTAAAGAAATATGCTAGTTGACCTGTGAAGTAATGTGTATAATATATGTGCGCATTATAGTGTTTATCTAGGTAGCGGTCACGGCAAGTTTGTAAAAGCTAGGGTACGGGGACACAGTTATATGAATATACATGTTTATATGAGAACAAGGATGAGAACTCCTATAACAGCTTTATGTTTCTTTAGTTAATAGATTTTAAATTGGAAAATACTAGTTTTTGAACTAGACATCCAAATGACCCTTCAAATTCATAATTCAGAAGCTGACCTATGTCCAACAAGTTTCCATAAGTGGGCGCGAAGTGTGGGATATATTGTTAATTTGTGAGTGGATACAAACCTCCGACGGCGAGGAGCTCCGGCGAAGCTCCGACGAGCTCGAGAATGGCGGAGATGACGCAGGCGAAGTCGACGAACGCAGCCCTGGCGACGAACGCAACCTTCGACGAATGAAGACTTCGATGAACGCAGCCCTGGCGACGAACGCACCCCTCTCGACGAACGCGACCTTCGACGAACGCACCTCCCACACTCGCGTTCGTCAACCGCTGGCGACAGGCTGTCGCCAGCCTGTCATCGATTCTCCTATAAAAGGGCCCTTCGATGCCCTAGGTTTAGCTGCTCTTCCTTTTCTCTCTCTCTGTTCGACTCCAGGCAGCGGCGGCGGAAAACCCCCAAACGCAGCAGCGTTTTCTCATTTAAAATCACAGCAGTGATTTATTTTTGATTGATCCCATCTTTAAAGGTGGTTGAGGAGATTAAAGAAGAGAGAGAAAGTAAAGAGGGGGTTCTTTATTGTGGGGTTATTCATTTATTCTCAAGTGAGATTGGAAAGGGGTATATTCCTTCAATTATTAACACTGTTGCTACAGTGTTCATCTGAGAAATCCCAGTCTAAGGATTTGCTCCTAAATTGTAATTTCTTGTTTGATTAATAAGAAATTATCTGTGTGGCTCCCGAGGACGTAGGCAGTTGCCGAACCTCGTTAAACTTGGTGTACTTTTCTCTATACTGCGTTTCTGTTGCAATAGGGGTTTCAGCGTTAAATTCCCAACAACTGGTATCAGAGCGTGAAACGATCTAGAGGAAGTCAGATTCAAGTGGGAGCCATGGCCGCAGATGAAGGAAAAATAAGACTTGAGAAATTTGATGGAACAGATTTCAGATTCTAGAAAATGCAGATAGAGGATTATCTGTATCAGAAAAATCTGTATCAACCACTATTAGGGAAGAAACCGGATTCTATAAAGGAAGAAGAGTGGAACCTTCTAGATAGACAAGCCCTCGGAGTTATCAGATTGACGTTGACTCGCAATGTTGCGTTCAACATAGCGAAGGAGAAGACCACGGCAGGTCTAATGGCAGCACTCTCAAACATGTATGAGAAGCCATCAGCCGCGAATAAAGTTCATTTAATGCGGCGGTTATTCAATCTGAAAATGGCGGAAGGCGCGTCAGTAGCACAACACCTCAATGAACTTAATACGGTTACAACCCAATTGAGTTCAGTTGAGATTGAGTTTGATGAGGAAGTTCGGGCGTTAATACTTTTGTCATCCCTACCAGAGAGTTGGAACGCTACAGTCACAGCCGTGAGTAGCTCATCGGGAAACAACAAGTTGAAGTTCGACGACGTTCGTGATTTGGTTCTCAGTGAGGAGATCCGACGGAGAGAGACTGGTGAAGCTACAACCTCTTCAGTATTGCATACAGAGTCAAGAGGTAAAAATTCAACCAGAAACGGACGAGGAAAATCAAACTTCAGAGGTAAATCAAAGGACAGGAGGTCCAAGTCAAGGAATCCAAGCAACAGCTCGAAGGCTATCGAGTGTTGGAATTGTGGAAAGACCGGGCACTACAAGAATCAGTGCAAGAGTGCACAGAAGGAGAAGGAGGCGAAGGCAGAGGTGAATGTCACCTCCACCTCAGGAGGAGACGACGCATTGATATGCTCTTTGGAGAGCAAGGAGGAATCTTGGGTGTTAGATTCAGGAGCGTCGTTTCATGCTACCTCTCAGAGAGAATTCTTCGAGAAGTATGTTCCCGGAAATCTTGGATACGTATATCTTGGTGATGATCAACCATGTGCTATTGTGGGTAAAGGCGTGGTAAAAATTAAGTTGAACGGGTCAGTATGGGAGCTGAAGGATGTCAGGCATATTCCCGACCTGAGAAAGAATTTAATATCCGTAGGCCAGTTGGCTGGCGAAGGATATACCACAACCTTCCATGGAGATGATTGTAAGATCTCAAAGGGCGCAATGATAATTGCCCGAGGCAGGAAGACTGGTACCCTATATATGACAGCAGGTGCACGATGTTTGATCTCAGTTGCAACAGGCAATGAGACTTCAAAGCTGTGGCACCAGAGACTCGGTCATATGAGTGAGAAGGGGATGAAAATCATGCACACAAAGGGAAAACTCCCAGGACTGCAGTCAGTGGAGATGGACATGTGTGAAGAATGCATACTCGGAAAGCAGAAGAGAGTCAGCTTTCAGACGAGTGGCAGAACCCCTAGGAAAGAGAAGTTAGAGCTCGTTCACTCAGATGTGTGGGGACCAACAACCACCGCGTCCATTGGTGGAAAACACTACTTCGTGACTTTTATCGATGATCACTCTCGGAAAGTGTGGGTCTACTTTCTGAAGCACAAGTCAGAAGTATTTGAAGCTTTCAGGAGATGGAAAGCTATGGTTGAGAATGAGACCGGTCTGAGAATAAAGAAGCTCAGGACCGACAATGGCGGTGAATATGAAGACACCGGATTCAAGAAGTTCTGCTATGAGCATGGGATCAGAATGGAGAGAACCGTGCCCGGCACGCCTCAGCAAAATGGTGTAGCTGAGAGGATGAACCGAACGTTGACAGAGAGAGCCAGAAGCATTCGGGTACAGTCAGGCCTACCGAAGCAGTTCTGGGCAGAAGCGGTCAACACAGCAGCTTACTTGATCAATCGAGGTCCATCGGTTCCATTGGAGCACAGAATACCAGAGGAGGTATGGTGCGGAAAAGAGGTAAAACTCTCACATCTTAAAGTTTTCGGTTGTGTAGCTTACGTACATATTAGTGACCAAGGCAGGAATAAGCTTGACCCTAAGTCAAAGAAATGCACTTTCATCGGCTATGGTGAAGATGAGTTCGGCTACCGTATTTAGGACAACGAAAACAAGAAGGTGATCAGGAGCAGAGATGTGATATTCAACGAGAAGGTGATGTACAAGGACATGCACAAGACAGATGACTCAAAGAGCGAGTCAATATTTGTAGATGCAGATGATGTCCCGAGTAACCTCTCGAAAGAACCAAATACAGAGGGTCCTCAGCCAGAAGAGCCTGTTGGACAAGATGGTGCGCAGGAGCCCGACGCACCAGCCCCGATATTAAGAAGATCTTCTCGTCCTCCTGTACCCAACAGGAGATACATGAACTATTTGTTGTTGACAGATGGTGGGGAGCCTGAAAGCTTTGATGAAGCTTGTCAGTGTGGAGATGCGAGCAAGTGGGAGCTTGCCATGAAAGATGAAATGAAATCTCTCATATCAAACCAGACGTGGGAACTAGCTAGTTGCCCACGGGTAAGAAGACACTCCACAACAAATGGGTGTACCGGGTGAAAGAGGAGCAGAATGGTTCCAGAAGATATAAAGCCCGACTAGTTGTCAAGGGTTTCCAGCAGAAGGAAGGAATTGACTACACCGATATTTTCGCTCCCGTGGTGAAGCTAAATACTATCAGGACAGTGATGAGTATTGTAGCAATTGAAGATCTTCATCTCGAGCAGTTAGACGTGAAGACGGCGTTTCTTCACGGAGATCTAGAAGAGGAGATATACATGCACCAGCCAGAAGGTTTCTCAGAAGAAAAGAAGAAGAACCTGGTGTGCAGACTCAAGAAGAGCTTGTATGGCCTGAAACAAGCCCCAAGGCAGTGGTACAAGAAGTTTGACGGCTTCATGCACAAGGAAGGTTTCCAGAAGTGCAACGCCGACCACTGTTGCTACTTCAAAAGATATCAGTCCAGTTATATCATCCTACTGCTGTATGTTGATGATATGTTGGTTGCAGGAGCAGATATGGAGGATATCAAGAGTTTGAAGCAGCAGCTGTCAAAGGAGTTTGACATGAAGGACTTGGGTCCAGCGAAGAAGATCCTTGGAATGCAAATCACGAGAGATAAGAAGAGAGGTCTCTTGCAGTTATCTCAAACGGAGTACATCAACCGTGTTTTGCAGAGATTCAACATGGGCGACGCCAAGCCTGTGAGCACACCCTTGGCTAGCCATTTTCGCTTGTCGAAGGATCAGTCTCCTCAGTCAGAAGAAGAGAAAGAGAGTATGGCTCAGGTTCCCTACGCCTCAGCTATCGGAAGCTTGATGTACGCAATGGTCTGTACGAGACCAGACATTGGCCACGCAGTGGGAGTGGTCAGCCGGTTTATGTCGAATCCAGGAAAAGCTCATTGGGAAGCGGTCAAGTGGATTCTGAGATATCTACGAGGCACCACACAGAAGTGTTTGCACTTTGGTAAGGGAGAAGTAGAAGTGCAAGGGTACGTTGATGCAGACTTTGGAGGTGAAGTTGATCACCGAAGAAGTACCACCGGCTATGTATTCACCGTTGGAACTACAGCTGTTAGTTGGATGTCACAGGTACAGAAGATCGTTACCCTATCCACTACAGAAGCTGAGTATGTTGCAGTGACTGAAGCCAGTAAAGAGATGATATGGCTTCAGGGTTTGTTGACAGAGCTGGGATTCAAACAGGAGAAGAATGTTTTGCACAGTGACAGCCAGAGTGCGATACACTTGGCGAAGAATTCCGCATTTCATTCTAGAACGAAGCATATTGCGCTTCGGTACCACTTCATCAGATCCCTGTTGGAAGATGACGTGTTGAAGCTGGAAAAGATTCCAGGAAGTAAGAATCCAGCAGATATGTTAACCAAGACGGTGACAGTTTAGAAACTGGAGTTGTGCGCAACTTCAGTTGGCCTTCATGCATAGATGATGAGGGCGAAGTCACATAGGAGAGGAGCTTGATGAGATAGCCCGTTAGCGTCGGTTTGGTCTCCAAGTGGGAGATTGTTAATTTGTGAGTGGATACAAACCTCCGACGGCGAGGAGCTCCGGCGAAGCTCCGACGAGCTCGAGAATGGCGGAGATGACGCAGGCGAAGTCGACGAACGTAGCCCTGGCGACGAACGCAACCTTCGACGAACGAAGACTTCGATGAACGCAGCCCTGGCGACGAACGCACCCCTCTCGA
>BQKN01066041.1:390640-428361 GCA_022839385.1 Asparagus kiusianus
CCAATCAAAGAAAGAACCAGTGCTTCTGAAAACTAGGCCAAGATCATTCCTGACCCATTTTTGAGAGGATCGTCAAAGCTTCTTTCAAGTCCGACTCAAACCCTGTCAAGCTAGGGGCAGTTTGGATCTCACTGTAAAGGAATAAAATTGGTTCTCATACTTGTGACATGAGCTTTGGAAATTCCAAAGCAAAAAATGTTTACATTTTGTATGTTTGATCTATTTAATAATTTATGTATAATATATGGCTTAAAAAGCTTCACTACATTAGTTTCAAATCATGAAATAGACTTTTTTTTTTTTTTGTTAAATCAACCAATCAGCCCCAAGATTGAGGTAGGACGTGGCTTTCTCTAGTTCCTTGTCATAGTCGACAAATTCAAAAATTAATAAATAAGCGATAGAGACATTTAGACAAAATTTATTGATTACAGGGGACCAAGTGGCCGCCAACCAATAGTAAACCAATGTTTGGATTATCTCTCGAAAGCATGGTCCTCAAAAGAACAGAGTGTCATTGGTTACCATTATCAAAACCTTGTGGCTTGTGCTAATAAGATGGTCATTATCTCTAGGTGACATTGCAAAATTAATGCCGAGGCAATCATTGTCTTCAATTAGGGACATTATGGTCCTTTCATTATGACTGCATGTGATCGCTTTCAGCATTTGACACAGCCAAGGGGACCGCTGAGCCCAATCGGTGATCAGTCCTAAAATCAAATCCCAACCAAAACCAAATAAGCCTGAAATAAAAAGCAAAAGTCTTCCGTCTCTATTTACCCCCTAAATTATTACATTTGTTCGTTAATTACCTCCTAAATTATTTTTCAATGCCTACATATTTTCTAAACCATTAAATTAGTCACTTGCTTCCCGCCTAACTAATTTAGTCTCATCTTACCCTCTAAACTATCACTTTCTTTTTATGATTTGATTAAAAATACCCTCAAAGCAATAAATCAAGGTGATAAGGGGGTACTGCATTTCATAATGTAGAGGGTAAGCGGAGACGATTTTGCTAGTTCAGAGGGTAAGATAGAAGTAAAAATAGTTCAAAAAATAAGCAAGAACCTAATTTAATAGTTTATGGGGGCAAGAGGTGACAAAATACAGCTCTTTCTTCTTCTTCTTCTTTTTCCTTTTTCAAAGGACAAACTCAATATAGTTCAAGGGGCAAATAGTTTGGCTGAAACCAAAGCAAAACGGAGCTAAAACAAAAATCCACCTTACTAAATTTGAACATTAGCTCTCTACTGTCATATTCATGGGATCATAGTCATTAATTCCTAGTAGAGTATTACTTTTCTTCACCAACTAAAAATACTCTGTATTTGCTTATGTGACCTGATACGTAATACAGATAAAGAATATTAACTCACATCTCAAAGCAAGTCAGTTTTTTTGGGTGGGGATGGAGGGGGGTGTAATTTTAGTGTGCAAAGCGTTCAAGTTCAATCTGCTTAAGTTTACATTACATCTTTGTTGCATGTCATATATACTGAATCTCCGTGAATTACATCTACATTCAATACCTTCTCAATAGAATTAAGATGAGATTAGAAACATCAGTTGAATAACCTGGATTCATGGTAGGATCATCGCTGAGAATTCCGGAGAAAACTTCAAGCTTGTTCATCAATCTCGTCGATCCTCGCCTCGATCTCGATCTCTCCAGACACGAAGCCACATCGTTGCACCACCCTCCTCCCTATACATTATCATCTTATCATTATCATTAATACATGATTGTAACTATAATCATTATTAATTAGTAATGTAACTCACCTCAAACTGTAGGAGCCAGTTGTGTAGATTGTAACTATAATCATTATTAATTACTAACGTAACTCACCTCAAACTGTAAGAGCCAGTTCTGTAGGCCAGAGCCAAATCCTCTATGAATGTGGTAAGCTGGTGGGCTCCCATCTAAACAAACTACATGAAACAAGATTACCTACATTAATATTTACTTTTTTATTAAAAAAATATTGAACCTAGTCAAGTTAGAATCTGTTGTTACTACATTACATATGTCCCGTGACTCTGTCATTCAATATAATAATAATAATAAATACAGCATAAAAATTGTTAAAATAATCACTGTTCTATTGAAGTTGCTGGATGCGTACTTGCCTGCTCCCAGAGAAGAAGCATTACGAACAAGAGTCATTGGAACCAATAACCTCTGTTGCTGCTTTTGTTTCTGCCCGTGATTTCTCCCATCACCAAGTGAGTGGATTACCCTTAACGGGTAGGATCCGATAAGAGCTAACGCTAAGAAGATGACCCATCTCAAATTGCTGGGTCCAATCATACTGTTGAATTCAGAGAAAACAATGGAGAAGTTTGACAGGGGGATGGAGACAAGAGGAAGCTGTATATGAAAGAATTGGTAAATTGAATGTAATGAGCGGGGGAAAGAATTAATGTGAAAAAGGTACGATGAAGATATAGGTATTGGTCTTCTCTATACTTGTAAGGAAAGGATTCATACTATGAGAGAGAGAAAGATGCATTTAAAGAAAGAGAAAAAAAATAAGGAAAAGAGAAAAAGGATGGTGGCTGTATTTGGGCGGTGGTGGCTAGAACATACAACTGGATTTCGGGGAAGAGTGTGACGAGAGCATAGAAGGTGGGGTCCACTTTTGCAACAGATTGCACGGATCATAAAGCATGGGGAATGTAGGGATCGATATTGCAAATATTTGCTTCATACATAATTGCTATATTTGTGTCGTAAAGATACTGATTTGAACAATCCTACAGTGGACGTTGATATATCGTCGTTCGCTCGCTGGTCCCGACACGCAAATTCTACAATGTAGGAGTCGGAAGAAAATAGGAACACAAAGCACAAGTTTGCAACAAGATAAGATTTATGAGGTTCGGATCGAAACTTAGGCCTAGGTTCTTGTTGGGAATTTAACGCCTAAAATCCCTAATGCAACAGAAACGCAGAATAGAGAACAGTACACCAAGTTTAACGAGGTTCGGCAACTGCCTACGTCCTCGGGAGCCACACAGTTAATTTCTTATTTAATCTAACAAGAAATTACAAATAAGAGGAAATCTCTAAACTGGGATTCCTCAAACAAACACTGTAGCTACAGTGTTAATACCCACAATAAAACCCCTCTTTAATTTCCCCCTCAAACCTTTGAGAGCTGGGAAATTATTCTCTCTCTCTCTCTTCTTAAACCCTTTCTTAATCTCCCCTCAACACTCGTTGAAAGCTGGGATCAAAAGGGAAAATCGCTGCTGCGATTTTAGGAGATGAACGCTGCTGCGTTAAAGAGGTCCGCCGCCAGAGAAATCAGGGGGGGGGAGAGCAACGAAACCCTAGGGTTGGGGTTTGCTTTTATAGGCGAGAATGGACAGGCTGGCGATAGCCTGTCGCCAGCGGCAGCTCGGACGCGGAGGTGGGAATCCCGAACGCGGGGGTCGGAGCTCGTTAACACGGAGGGTCGCGTTCCGCTTCCGAGGGTCACGTTCCGCTTCCGAGGGTCACGTTCGCCAACGCCACCATCGCGTTCTCGTCTCGTCGAATCCGCTGAGTCAACGCTCGCCTGCAACCTGGAGCTCGTCGGAGCTCCACCGCCGTCGGAGGTTGGTTTCCACCTTCAACCTAACAATCTCCCACTTGGAGACCAAACCGACGACAACAGGCTATCCCATCAAGCTCCTCTCCTGTGTGGCTCCGCCCTCATCATCTATGCATGAAGGCCAACTAAAGTTGCACACAACTCCAGTTTCTGAAGGGTCGCTACCTTCGTCAACATATCCGCTGGATCCTTTCTTCCTTGGATATTCTGTTGAAATCCTCTAACAACTTGTCGGGCTCTGTATCTTCTGGAACCACTCTGCTCCTTTTTCACTCGATACACCAACTTGTTGTGACGTGCCTTCTTCCCCATGAGAAACTCAGCTAGTCCCCATGACTGGTTGGAGATTAGAGATTTCTTCTCTTCTTCCACAGCAAACTCCCACTTGCTCGCATCTCCACTCTGACAAGCTTCATCAAAGCTTTCAGACTCTCCTCCATTTGTCAGCAACATATAATTCATGTATCTGTTGTTAGGCACAGGAGGACGAGTACTTCTCCTTAATATCGGAGCTGGTGCGTCGGGCTTCTGCGCACCATTCTGTCCAACAGTCTCTTCTGACTGAGGACCTTCTGCATTGGGTTCTTCCGAGAGGTTATCCAGAACATCATCTGCATCTACAAATGTTGACTCGCTCTCTGAGTCACCGTCATCTGTCTTATGCATGTCCTTGTACATCACCTTCTCGTTGAATGTCACATCTCTGCACCTGATCACCTTCTTGTTTTCGTTGTCCCAAATGCGGTAGCCGAACTCATCTTCATCATACCCGATGAATGTGCATTTCTTGGACTTGGGATCTGGCTCATTCCTGCCTTGATCACTACCATGCACATAAGCTACACAACCGAAAACTCTGAGATGTGAGAGGGTTACCTCCTTTCCGCACCATACCTCCTCTGGTATTCTGTGCTCCAATGGAACCGATGGACCTCGGTTGATCAAGTAAGCTGCTGTGTTGACTGCTTCTGCCCAGAACTGCTTTGGTAGACCTGACTGCATCCGAATGCTTCTGGCTCTCTCTGTCAACGTTCTATTCATGCGCTCTGCCACACCATTGTGCTGAGGCGTGCCGGGCACGGTCCTCTCCATTCCGATACCGTGCTCATAGCAGAACTTCTTGAACCTGGTGTCTTCATACTCACCACCATTGTCTGTTCTGAGGTTCTTTACCCTCAAACCGGTCTCATTCTTGACCATGGCTTTCCATCTTCTGAAAGCCTCAAACACTTCTGACTTTTTCTTCAGAAAGTAGACCCACACTTTCCGAGTGTGATCATCAATAAAAGTCACGAAGTAGTGTTTCCCACCAATCGACGTGGTGGTTGCTGGTCCCCAAACATCTGAGTGAACAAGCTCTAGCTTCTGCTTCCTGGGAGGTCTGCTACTTGTCTGAAAGCTAACTTTCTTCTGCTTTCCAAGTATGCATTCTTTACACACATCAATCTCTACTGATTGTAAACCTGGGAGTTTTCTCTTTGTGTGCATAACCTCCATCCCATTTTCACTCATATGACCGAGTCTCTGGTGCCACAGCTTTGAAGTCTCATTGCCTGCCGCAACTGAGATCGAACAACGTGCACCCGCTGTCATATACAGGGTACCAGTCTTCCTGCCTCTGGCAATCGTCATTGCGCCTTTCGAAATCCTCCAATCATCACCATGAAAAGTCGTCGTGTAGCCTTCACTAGCCAGCTGGCTTACTGAGATTAAGTTTCTCTTCAGGTCGGGAATATACTTGACATCCTTCAGCTCCCATACTGACCCATTCAGCTTAATCTTCACTACACCTTTGCAAATAATGGCACATGCTTGACCGTCACCAAGATATACATTTCTAAGGTTTCCGGGGATATACTTCTCGAGGAATTCTTTCTGAGAAGTGGCATGAAATGATGCTCCCGAGTCCAATACCCAAGACTCTTCCTTGCTCTCCAAAGAGCATATCAACGCATCATCTCCTCCTGAGATGGAGGCAATGTTCACATCTGCATTTGCCTCCCACTCCTCCCGTGCACTCCTGCACTGATTCTTGTAGTGCCCGGTTTTCCCGTACTTCCAACACTCGATAGCCTTCGAACTGTTGGGATTCCTGGATCTGGACCTCCTGCCCTCTGATCCATTTCCTCTGGTTGAATTTCTACCTCTTGACTCTGTATGCAATACTGAAGAGGTTGTAGCTTCACCCGACTCTCTCCGTCGGATCTCTTCACTGAGAACCAGATCACGAACGTCATTGAACTTCAACTTTTTCTTTCCCGAAGAGCTACTCACTGCCGTGACTGTAGCGTTCCAACTCTCTGGTAGGGAAGACAAAAGGATTAACGCTCGAACTTCCTCATCAAACTCAATATCAACTGAACTTAATTGGGTCGTGACTGTATTGAGTTCATTGAGATGATGTGCTACCGATGCACCTTCCGCCATTCGCAGATTGAACAACCGCCTCATCAAATGGACTTTATTTGAGGCTGATGGCTTCTCATACATATTTGAGAGTGCTGCCATAAGACCCGCCGTGGTCTTCTCCTTCGCTATGTTGAACGCAACATTGCGAGTTAATGTCAATCTGATAACTCCGAGGGCTTTTCTGTCCAGAAGATTCCAATCTTCTTCCTCCATACCCTCCGGCTTCTTCTCCGAGAGAGGTTGATACAGATTTTTCTGATACAGATAATCCTCTATCTGCATTTTCCAGAATCCAAAATCTGATCCATCAAACTTTTCAAGTCTCAATTTCCCTTCATCTGCGGCCATGGCTCCCACTTGAATCTGACTTCCTCTAGATCGTTTCACGCTCTGATACCAGTTGTTGGGAATTTAACGCCTAAAATCCCTAATGCAACAGAAACGCAGAATAGAGAACAGTACACCAAGTTTAACGAGGTTCGGCAACTGCCTACGTCCTCGGGAGCCACACAGTTAATTTCTTATTTAATCTAACAAGAAATTACAAATAAGAGCAAATCTCTAAACTGAGATTCCTCAAACAAACACTGTAGCTACAGTGTTAATACCCACAATAAAACCCCTCTTTAATTTCCCCCTCAAACCTTTGAGAGCTGGGAAATTATTCTCTCTCTCTCTCTTCTTAAACCCTTTCTTAATCTCCCCTCAACACTCGTTGAAAGCTGGGATCAAAAGGGAAAATCGCTGCTGCGATTTTAGGAGATGAACGCTGCTGCGTTAAAGAGGTCCGCCGCCAGAGAAATCGGGGGGGGGGGGGGGAGAAGAGCAACGAAACTCTAGGGTTGGGGTTTGCTTTTATAGGCGAGAATGGACAGGCTGGCGACAGCCTGTCGCCAGCGGCAGCTCGGACGCGGAGGTGGGAAACCCGAACGCGGGGGTCGGAGCTCGTTAACACCAAGGGTCGTGTTCCGCTTCCGAGGGTCGCGTTCGCCAACGCCACCATCGCGTTCTCGTCTCGTCGAATCCGCTGAGTCAACGCTCGCCTGCAACCTGGAGCTCGTCGGAGCTCCACCGCCGTCGGAGGTTGGTTTCCACCTTCAACCTAACAGTTCTCAAATGGCGGAGGTATGTTCACTATGAAAAATATAACGAGTATGAGAACTTAAATATGCGACTCTTAAATATATTTGCATTTTAACTCTACAGGTCAAAAATGATAATTTATACATAACACCAACATTTGAAGGACTTTGCATTGAATCTTTGTCAAAGATCCTCTAGAGAAACTAGCTATGCAAATATGTGCTTCATAAGTAATATTGCCATAAACTAAAGGATTTGCATCAAATCCTTATCAATGGTCCTACAAAGAAAATAGCAACTTAGTTTATTTCATTTTGACACGGCGCAGGATCCCTTTGTAGAAAATAGCTACTTAGTTCATTTTGACACGGCACAGGATCCCTTTGTAGGACCATTGATAACGATTCAATGCAAATCCTTTATAGCTCATGGAGATTATTTATGAAGCAAATAGTATATTGTATTAATCATTCCAATTGAGCACTGATGGGACTGCCAAATTGAGGATAAAATTTTATATATTAACAGAATGCTAATTCTCAGAGGAGAATGTATGTTATATTTAAGGCTAAATATTTTTTCTATAAATGGTCTAAGTATTGTGATCTATTGATGGATGTGGCTTAACATGGTATAATCCGGATCCATTTCAGCCCCTTCGTGGTGTGGTTCATGCACGCAAAGAGTTTGTCTCAGGAGTATATCCTTTTTTTTTCTTTACTTTTTTAACAAACTTGGCAGGAATTAGTATGATTCATAACCACGATACCAAAGAATATGTTGAGCGCTGCGGAAGCCAAACAACCAAACCAACGTGCTACGAGAAATCAAATCAAACGAACGTCGAGAGAAGATCAAACGAACCAAATCAATGCCATAAACACAAACAACCAATTTTAACGTGGTTCGGCAAGTTGCCTACGTCCACGGGGTAAGAAGGGGATATGGTTTTTCACTAATAGAGAAGAAGAGTACAAACTGAGATTACAAATCACTCAAACTCACCAATTAATCTCACCAACAAATCTATAATTCTCTCCAAACAAAACTCTAACCAATAGCTCAGAAAATACCTCTTTTCTGTGCTCCAAATATCCCCAATTTTCTTCTCCATTCTCTCTTCCAAGTGTTCTATATATATAGAAATCCTAAAATCATAAACATACTAGGTATTCTAAAACAAAAAACAAAACATATTAGGTATCCTAATAACCTGTTACCAAAACAAATTTGGAATCATGTTACTAAAACAGATTGGGAATCCCAATAACCTGTTACCAAAACAAATTAGGAAACATATTAGGAACCTTCTATCCAACAATTCTCCACATCGGCGAAGTTTTTCCAAAACTGACCCGACACCAATACCAACCAAACGTCTCACTTGTTACGTCTAGTATGAAGTGGAACAAATCCATGATAACGAACTCAATCTGCAACAAGTCGAGAACCCAAACGAGAATGTGAACAAACTCTAAATATCGGTATCAACTCACCAAATCGTCTGCATCATAAATGACTGCCTACGTATCCTCTTGCTCAAGGAATCAATCCTTCACGTAGTTCACCCAAACGACCTCCAAAGGACCTCAATCAAATAGAAAAGTTTGCAACTCTTCACTAATATCACCAACGGATCTGCAACTGATAGCGCTCCCAATAGCCCTATAGGAGTCTAAAAATGTCTGTGGGTGTCCGCACACAGCTGGAGACGGAGAGAAGACGATGAACATCGTTATCCGAGTCTAAGAGGATTATCTGACGCCGACAAGCGCCTGAAGCAAAACGGCGAACCGAGTGGTCTGCACGCTTATCAATCAGCTCGCGTGCGTCGGTCAACACGGGCGCGTCAATCAGCTCGCGCGCATCAATCAACGTGCGCCCAACAATCAACTCGTGCGCGTCGGTCAAATCGAGCGCGTCGGTCAATATACGCACACACGTCAATCAGTCAACGCGCACACGTCAATCAACGCGCGCCCGTCAATCCGCTCGCACGCATCAATCAACGCGCGTCCGACAATTAACTCGCGCACGTTGGTCAAATCGCGCGTGTCGGTCAAATCGCGCGTAGCGTACAAGTCAACAAGACGATCAATTACGTAAAACGGTGGAGAATACAAGTCCCAAAAAACCAAAAAACACCAAAGGACTTAGCGAAAACGCCAAAACCCACCGTCCGCGCGGGTCGGACCGCGTCGACCCGCGCCCCCGCGGGTCAGCGATGTGTTTTGTGTAGTTTTGACCCCTGTTCGGTTTTTTGACGGTTTTTCTCAGGATTTGGTCGTTCCTGAGCATCCAA
The DNA here is from genome assembly GCA_022839385.1 of Asparagus kiusianus. Taxonomy (NCBI): domain Eukaryota; kingdom Viridiplantae; phylum Streptophyta; class Magnoliopsida; order Asparagales; family Asparagaceae; genus Asparagus; species Asparagus kiusianus. The sequence continues at coordinate 400,040 of BQKN01066041.1, forward strand.
ACTGATATGATAGCATCCCCTAACATGGTTAATCAGTTATTAACTGAAGATAAGGACGAATCATTCATTCTCATCCAAATACCCGCTTCCGAAGCTTATAAATATGAGCTTGGGTGCTCATTTCGCAGGGGGATTTATAATCAAGAGGAGGAGGTGCTGCCGCATTGAGGAGTCAAAGAAGCACGAATTTCAGCGAGGGTTGACAGATCTTGGCGAGTTCTTCGGTATAAAGAAGGAGAGTTCGAGAGATCCGAAGCCCGTTCCCGTCCGTTCCTCAAGATTAGGCTTGGTCTTAATCTCGAGAAGAGCTACTGATTTTACTTGGTCGATTTTAGCGCTTCAAGCAGATACCTCCTTGGTGAGGTAGGAGCTCTGTCAAATTTTCATCAACCGGATCCAGATCTAAGGCGGTCCACGGATATCAAAATCCCTGGCGCAGGCAAAGATCCCACGCAAGCAGAAGATCGATAAACGATCTCTCTGTGTTTGTTTTGACGAGAGTTGTAATTTTTTTATTTTTATTGTGTAAGAGTCTTATAAAAAGACTATCTTTTTTGTTTTCATTGTAACGACTGAAGTTGTAATGAATACCATAATTAAAACAACAACTTTCAACGTAAACAAACTGGCGACCATAGTGGGAGCCAACAGCTTCACTGCCGGAGCTGTCGTGTCGCAACCTCGGATCTGCATCCCGGTTGAAGAAGTGGTCGAATACGAGTTCGACCAACTAAAGTTCGAGGAATATCTGTCGTCCTCCTCCTCCAGATCCTCCGCCTCTCGCAAGCGCAGAAAGATCAAGACCCCTGTTGTTGCTGCCCTCTCGCTTTGCAACACCCCTCTGGCTTCCAACGAGGTCAGATCTGCGGATCTGAACTCCTCCTCAATCAAGGAGTTGAGTACTGAAGGCGCGCCAATCCTATCGAAGAGGGCACGTCAAAGGCGACGTCAACGCCTCGCGCGTTAGCTTGCTAAGGCTTTGGAGCCGATAGACGGAATCCGTTATGAGACGGATCTGAAATTTAAAGAGCATCGAATGACCCAACATCGAGCAGATGTCCTCCCCTCCAAACCAATAGCAAGTGAATGGATCCAAATCAAAAGGATCCATTCAACTCTGGAGGAGCGAATCCAAAAGCACCGCGCGCTTGCGCGCACGCGAATTCTTGTGCAAAAAGTACAAAGATGCAGAAGAAGGACATAGCTAAGAAACAACCAAGACTGCATCAAACTTGGAGGCCAAAATCCAAAACGGCGGCCGAAAAGATTGAAAAATGCGGATCACTCAGATCCGACCCTCCTGCTCGCGGGTCACTTGGATCCGACCCTCCACTTCGCGGGTCACTTGAATCCGACCCCTCAAATCGCGGGTCACTTGGATCTGACCCTCCACTTCGCGGGTTACTTGGATTCGACCCTCTACTTCGCGGGTCACTTGAATCCGACCCTCCAAATCGTGGGTCACTTGGATCCGACCCTCCACTTCGCGGGTCACTTGGATCCGACCCTCAACTTCGCGGGTCACTTGGATCCGACCCTCCAAATCGCGGGTCACTTGGATCCGACCCTCCACTTTGCGGGTTACTCAAATCCGACCCTCCCACCTGCGGGTCGCCTAAGTCTGACCCACGCCAGGGTCAAGACAGAAGACGTTCTGCACCGGTTTCGTCGATCCCTTCAAGTTTTGCACCTCTGGTGGAGCCCCGCGATAGCATGGATTTGTCCCGATTCAAGGTGAGGATGGTCGATCGCCTGGGTCCTTTGCACGAGGATCGAGGCAAAGTTCTGATCGAAGAATGCTTGGGTCCGGTGACTGAACCCCGAGCGACTCGTCGAGCTGGGGGTCGTACACGCCCTCGCAACAACTTTAAGCCCTCTCATAAAGGGAAAACTCTAGTTTCCACCCGTCTGGGGGTGCGTACAGAAGGCCAGGAGCCCGTTAAGGTTTCACTCTCAGAAAAGTGTGATTCCAAACGTGTGACTCCTGCAGACGCCAATAAGGAGTTGTTTACTCAGAAGAAAACATGTCAGACAGATGAACGTGTTATACCTGAGAATTCATGTAAACAACCGATAGGTTGCTCTGACCGCAACGTCGATGAGTTGTACTATCGGAATGGGGGTACGAATAAATCTCGAAAGAGAAGTACCCGGGAAGCGGACTTTCACTGTCCGTGTACCAAATTTATCAGGGCAGTATTATCAGCGTGTAGCTACCCCAAGACCACTCCGTAGAGGGTCTCGGTATTCGAGAGGATCTCCAACGGAGCGACTAAGCCCAAGCCAAGATGTTTTCGCAAGAAACGATCGGCCGTTCAAGGTGACAAACTTCTGGAAGTCACAATAAATATGGCTGATAAGGGAAAGTTGATTCGGCCTTCTAGCTCTGACCCGCTTATATCGCATCGTCTAACCCGGTTGCGATCGGGAACCATTAGGCAGAGGGATTATCAGAGAATGCAGAGGGGATTATCCTCGGATGATGAAGCATCAGATGCTAACTCTGCAGTCGCTTCCGACAAAATGGTATCCAGCCCAGGGGAATCCCGCGAAGTGTTTAGGATTAACACCGAGCAAGTAGCCAAAATGGTTGAGGATGCCTTGACCAAGCAAAAAGAGAACTTCAAGTTCGAAATGGAAACGGCTATGCGGCGGATGAGGGAAGAACATGACCAACAAATCCGAGCTTTGTCAAATCAAATTGGCGAATCCAGCCATCGCAACACTGCTAATCAATCAAATAGCGATTCAGATGTAGATAAACGCCTCAATACTGATAACCCTCCCATTGACCAAAATGTTGGGGGTGACTCCACTAAGGATAACAACGCTAGGGATGGTTCCACCGAAGATGATAATGCCGGGGGTGGCCGCGTTATTCCTCTTTCAAATCGTCTGAGGCCCGATACGAGCGAGGATGAGAAGATAAAAGATCTCAAGAGTAAAGTCAACGCTCTGATGTCTACTCGAGAGATAAAGAGGACCGGTATCCCGTGTTATTACCCGAGAGAGTGGGATTCAATAGCATACCCGGTAAAGTTCAATCTGATTAACTTCACGCCGTTTGACGGGAAGGGCTCGCCCACACAACATCTGATCTACTTCAAGTCCCACTTGGGTATGATCTCCGGCAATGAAGCCTTGATGGTTCAGTCATTCGTTGGCACCATTCGCGGGCCCGCCTTCGATTGGTACCATCATCTTAAGTTTGAAAGTATTAATAACTGGGAAGACCTAGTGAGCCCATTCCTCGCTCATTTCTTTGATGATGACGCTGAGGTGTCGATCAGGACACTCTTCGATGAGAAGCAAGAAGACGACGAGACGGTCGACGACTTCGTCAAGCGCTTCCGGAATAAAGCGATGAACTGTCGAGATCCGATCACAGAGGACTTCATCCTCCAAACTTGTCACAACAACCTCTCATTGGATGTGTTAGAAATTATGGGAGTAGCGTCATCCAACACCTGGAAAGAGTTGAGGATGCGCGGAGAGCAGGCTGAACGCTTCCTCAGAAGGAAGAAAGCCGAAAGAAGCCAACTAACGGCTAACTCTCCGAAATCAAATTTTGCCTCCCATAGTAAAGGGAAAACACCTACAGTAGCTGTTGACGCTAATCATACGTCGCAACAGTAACCCCAAAGATAGCAAAAGACTTCGGGTTTGAGATTCCAAAAAGAGTACTCATTCAAGGACGAAGACGTTCCAGCCATCTTCGAATCCCTCATTGAAAACAACAAGATCAAGCTGCCACCCATCGAAAATCAGGAGGAAGCTGACAACATTGCGGATCCAAAGTACTGTGCATACTACAGGAGGGTCCTTCATCCCACCAAGGATTGCTTTGCTCTTAAAAATAGCATCCAAACCTTGGTTGAAGCCGGCGTCATAACGCTGGGATAAGCCAAATGAGAATGACAACACTCCGACAAGTATAAGAGTATAAACTGCTCATTTTAATACTCCAATAGGTATATGAGTCTAAACTATTTCCCACTTTTGATGAGAAGTTCCTGGAGAATGTTACGCTAATATTCCTAAGGATAACCCGGTCATGTAACTGAATACAATGTCCGACCCAATTCCGCAAAGGAAGTTGGGGTGGATGATTTATGTAATGGGAAGTTCCCGGAAGAATGCTATATTTAATTTTCTTAGGGATAACCCGATCATTACAAACGAAGTGATAAACACCAAACCCCCACCGATCAGACTAATTAACGGTGGGACCATCAAAAAATTCCTTTCGGTTAAATCTGCTCAAACTTTTGCTGTATCTGTGCACTCAACATCCTCAATGTTAGAGTCTGGACATGGTACTCGGAATTCTAATGTCTTAATCCTTGACAAATTATCAAACCCCCTTCGTGTTAAGTTCTTATCACTTGACACCAAGAATCCCTATTGAGTAATCGGTACAAGTCAACACTTCCACTATGATTTGTACTCCCACTCCTACTGTCTACCTGGTCAAACCTTCCTACAGTTAGGGCCACAACCAAAATCCCCTCTCGATTCCTTCAATGAACGAGAGGCCCACAAATCGAGCGATCAAACCTTCCTACAGTTAGAATCGTCTCAAACCTCCCACTCGGTCAAACCTTCCTACAGTTAGGGCCAAAACCAAAATCCCCTCTCGATTCCTCCAACGAACGAGAGGCCCACAAATCGAGCGGTCAAACCTTCCTACAGTTAGGGCCAAAACCAAAATCACTTTTCGATTCCTCCAATGAACGAGAGGTCCACTTGCAAATCGAGTGATCAAACCTTCCTACAGTTAGGATCACCTCAAACTCCCGCTTGGCCAAACCTTCCTACAGTCAAGGCCAAAACCCCAATTCACTCTCGATAAACAAGAAACCCACCTTTTAGTTCGATAATCAAACCTTCCGACAGTTAGGATTATTCGAATCTTTTTGATTCTCGGAGTGGAGATCCCACTCTTAGTTTCACCTTCCCGGATTCTTGAAGTGGAGATCCCACTTTGAGTTTCCTTTTGTGACTGAAGATAGAATATAAAATTCTTCTTCTTCAGCTTTGGTAGATAGAATATAAAATTCTTCCCCTCCCGCATCGGGTTCGTCTTTGCCCTAGGAGAAGACACCACCTTTTTTTAAACTCCTAAAATCCGTGCTTCACACGCGCGGGGAATTTTATCCCGAATCCTGAGTAGGGATAAGTCAACGTCTAACACGCGTTGCCGGTTAGTTCTTAACCGTAAAAAGAACAAAAGCCCACATATTCAATATTGTGGCAGGTTGTTATTAATAACACCGTAATCCGTGCCTTACACGCACGGGGAATTTTATCCCGAATCCTGAGTAAGGATAAGTCAATGTCTAACACGTGTTGCCGGTTAGTTCTTAACCGTAAAAAGAACAAAAGCCCATATATTCAATATTGTGGCAGGTTGTTATTAATAACACCGTAATCCGTGCCTTACATGCGCGAGGAATTTTATCCCGAACCCTAAGTAGGGATAAAACAATGCCTAACACGCGTTACCGGTTAGTTCTTAACCGCAAAACGAACAAAAGCCCACATATTTCATATTGTGGCAGGTTGTTATTAATAACATCGTAATTCGTGCCTTACACGCGTGGAGAATTTTATCCCGAATCCTGAGTAGTGATAAGTCAATGTCTAACACGCGTTGCCGATTAGTTCTTAACCGTAAAAAGAACAAAAGCCCACATATTCAATATTGTGGCAGGTTGTTATTAATAACACCGTAATCCGTGCCTTACACGCGCGGGGAATTTTATCCCGAACCCTAAGTAGGGATAAGTCAGCACCTGACACGCGTTGTCGGTTAGTCTTAACCATAAAAAGAACAAAAGCCCACATATTTCATATTATGGCAGGTTGTTATTAATAACACCGTAATCCGTGCCTTACACGCGCGGAGAATTTTATCCCGAATCCTAAGCAGGGATAAGTCAACGTCTAATACGCGTTACCGGTTTAGTCTTTCACCGTTTGAAGAAGACACCAGAATTCCAGTCCGGGGACTTTTATCCTGAAGCCTAAGTAGGGATACGTCAGCGTCTAACACACGTTACCGGGTAGCCTATTCCCGTAACAATGGCGAAGTCTACGTATTCGAAGTCGTAGCATCAAGTCTAAGGGAGTTCATTCCTTTAGCAAAACGTCACATGCGGAACGAACTTAAACAATCCGCATGCAAGCCCGATTCAAACGGTAATCGGTAAGAGCACGTCAAATCCGTTGAGGGCTGAGGATTTGCCAAAAATCCTAAGTCAACGTCTGATACACGTCGCTGTTTAGTCTTTTCATAGGAAAAGACGAAATCTACGTATTCAATATCGTAGCACTAAAAGAGTTAACTCTTTTAGCACAACGTTACATGCAAAACGGATTTAAACAATCTGCATGCTAGCCCGACTCAAATGGTAGTCGGTAAAGGCTAATCAAACCCGTTGATGGCTAAGAATTCGCTAAAAATTCTATAAATGCAAGTCATCGACGCATCAGCATCATTAGTTGGTCTCGTGACTCGAGCATCCAACAACTTCGGGATAAGATCCATATCTGCAGACGAAACAACTTTAATTGTTGGTCCTGCAGCCCCAAATTTGAGACCGCCACGCTCCAATACCTTAAGAGCCTAAACTGTGTAGATTCCAGTGAACGTACGAGTATAAACTGCGTAAACGCCACTCAACGCGTTGCGATGAAAGTCAACACCGATCAATGCAAAACCCTAAGGTCAACGCCGGTCAACGCGTAGCCCTAGATCAACGTCGCACAACGCGTTGCGATAAAGATCGATGCCGGTCAACGCATCAGCAATCTCGCCAAAATAAGGCAAAGGATGATTTTAGGGAGTTCAATCGCATTCAGATATGAATTCCTGACGAAGATGATCAGTTCAAAGTCAACTCAATGGCACGAGCTAAGTTCAGAAACTTACACACCAATCTCAGTTCAAGATTTTGACAACGGTCAGACGATAAACGCAGCGCCGGAAGAACTTCATCTATTCGACGAAACAATGAATAGATTGAAGGCTGAAGAAGTTAAGAATTGAGATAGTTCAAGGCCACTCTACGAAATTGAAGAGATGGCCTATCTTATCCAAAGCATTCCAGACTCCTCTATAAAAGAATAAGTCCGAAATACTTTGGAGGGGGTATCTGTAGGTGTCTAAAAATGTCTATAGGTGTCCGTACACAGGTCGAGACGGAGAGAAGACGATGAACATCGTTATCCGAGTCTAAGAGGATTATCTGACGCCGACAAGCGCCTGAAGCAAAACGGCGAACCGAGTGGCCTGCACGCTTATCAATCAGCTCGTGCGCGTCGGTCAACACGCGCGCATCAATCAGCGCGCGCGCATCAATCAACACGTGCCCAACAATCAACTCGTGGGCGTCGGTCAAATCAAGCGCGTCGGTCAATATACGCACACGCGTCAATCAGTTCATCAGTCAACGCGCACACGTCAATCAACGTGCGCCCGTCAATCCGCTCGCACGCATCAATCAGTGCGCGTCCGACAATTAACTCGCGCACGTCGGTCAAATCGCGCGCGTCGGCCAAATCCCGCGGAGCGTACAAGTCAACAAGACGATCAATTACGTAAAACGGTGGAGAATACAAGTCCCAAAAAACCGGAAAACACCAAAGGACTCAGCGAAAACGACAAAACCCAGCGTCCGCACGGGTCGAACCGCGCCGACCCGCGCCCACGCGGGTCGGCCAAGTCCGACCCACAGCGGCGCGGGTCGGCCAAGTCCGACCCGCAGCGGCGCGGGTCGGACCGAGCCGACCCGCAGCGGCGCGGGTCAGACCGAGCCGACCCGCGCCCCCCGCGGGTCGGCGGTGTGTTTTGCGTAGTTTTGACCCCTGTTCGGTTTTTTGACGGTTTTTCTCAGGATTTGGTCGTTCCTGAGCATCCAAACTGATCTAATATCATCTCCTAACATGGTGAATCAGTTATTAACTGAAGATAAGGACGAATCATTCATTGTCATCCAAATACCCGCTTCCGAAGCTTATAAATACGAGCTCAGGTGCTCATTTCGCAGGGGGGTTTATTATCAAGAGGAGGAGGTGCTGCCGCATTGAGGAGTCAAAGAAGCATGAATTTCAGCGAGGGTTGACAGATCTTGGCGAGTTCTTCGGCATAAAGAAGGAGAGTTCGAGAGATCCGAAGTCCGTTCCCGTCCGTTCCTTGAGATTAGGCTTGGTCTTAATCTCGAGAAGAGCTACTGATTTCGCTGGGTCGATTTCAGCGCTTCAAGCAGATACCTCCTTGGTAAGGTAGGGACTCTGTTAAATTTTTATCAACCGGATCCAGATCTAAGGTGGTCCACGGATATCAAAATCCCCAGAACAGGTAAAGATCCCGCGCAAGCAGAAGATCGATAAACGATCTCCCTGCGTTTGTTTTGATAAGAGTTGTAATTTTTTTATTTTCATTGTGTAAGAGTCTTATAAAAAGACTATCGTTTTTGTTTTCATTGTAACGACTGAAGTTGTAATGAATACCATAATTAAAATAGCAACTTTCGATGCAAACAGGCCCCAAACTGAAACAAATCAAATACCTCCACCTAAGGTGAATCAATGGCCGTATCCAAAACATGTCCACCAGCTGCACTCGAATCCAAAACCTACTCATCATCCGCATCTAAATCCAAATGTTCTCCAAACTGTGTCACCTCAGCTAGAATCCCAAATGATGCAGTATGATCTGGAGTATGTGGTGTAATCTTCACCCAATGTGAAGTAGCATCACCCTCCACCCATTGTGATATCCCAATGATCTGATCAACACTCTCCACCTGCCGAGAGTCAAATGTGACATACCTGCTCAGAACAAAATCAGAAGCTCCTAACTGATAATCAAATAAACCTCTGAATCCCAAATGTGAAATCGGATCAAATCTCACATCCTCGATGTGACCAAATGCTGGGCAACCAAATATCCGACGTAACCTTAAATCTGAAGCAGCTCCATCAGATCCAAAATCTCCACATGCAGTAGTCGGCAACCTATGACCAAGATGACCCAATTATGTCGAAGCTCCAAAACCAAAACCAATGCTCGACAACCAACACCGATCCCTCTCCAGTAAGGAACGACCCATCAAAACTGCCATCTCATCTCGTCGCCCTAATATCTCCACATCAATGAAGTGTCTCAAACTGCCATGAGCTCGGCACAAATGCAACAAAGAACCCCTACCAAAGCTAGAATGGCAGGTTACCTTTCTGCCAATACACTTCTTCCAATTGTTGTTGACTTCTAGGACTTCACACCAACGGGACCTGGTTATAACCCACCAATGCTTAGAACAATCCCCAACTGCGGAAATCAAATACCGCTTACCTTCCAATGATGCCTCCTTGGAAGGCCCCCAAATGCCTGACTGAACACCACCTAAAGACCCCTCTATCGATGGATAGAAGTGCCAAACTCCACATCGGTCTTCTTGCTCATACCAATGTGCTCAAAGGACTTTAATTTGCAGGTCAAAGCACTCCTCAACAAACCATGCACGGCATAACCAATCAAATAACTCAGCCTCAACAAATGCCACAGTCTACCCAAATCCAAAGAAGTCGTCAGCTCTCTATCGAACACCGTGCTCCTAATTAAATAATACAAATTATTCCTCCTGATGCCCTTCATCACAATCATGGACCCCAATATGACCTTCAAACGTGAATTGACCAAGGTCACCCTATAGTCTGTTGCCTCCAAAACTCCAAGCGAAATGATGTTCTTCTTCAATTGAGGGACGAACCTTACTCTAACCAACTTCTGAATCACTCCGTCACTTATCCTAATCTGAACAGTACCGATACCACCAATAGTATATTCATGATCATTACCCATGAGCACGGCCTCCCCTCTTTCCAACTCCTGAAAGCTGGAGAACCAATCCCTTCTAGGGCAAATATGGTAAGAAGTACCCGAATCCAACATCCACTCTGTAGAGTCGGCAACAAAAACTGACGGTAGTGCAGATAACGAGTAGCCCGAATAATCCGAATCTGAATTATTACCACTAGCCTTGACAACATTCACTTCTGAAGCTTGAATAGCTTTCCCCTTATTCTTCCCAGCTCGATCAACCAACGTTGGGCATTCAGCTTTTTAATTTTCATCCTCTTTACAAAAGACACACCGATTCCTACGAACTCTAAGATGTGCCCCTCTAGACTACGACCTCCTACCATAGTTTGGACTCTTAGCTCTTGCGACCAATGCTCCCGCTACCGACTCAACTGAAGTCTCTTTATCCTTCTTTCGAAGCTGATAATTCACAAGTGCAGCGGTGACCTTACTATAAGAAAGAGATACATTCCCATTAATAAGAGTAAGAACAAATGTCTCATATTCCTCGTCAGACAAGGAACTCAAATACAACAATAACACATTGTCGTCATCTTCAATCATCACATCTACATTCGCCAAATCCGCAAGAAGCTTCGTGTAGTGGTTCATGTGATCACCAGTGGAGGTTCCTTTCTTCAATTGGAAGCGATAAAGCCTCCTCTTCAAATGCAAACGGTTCTCTACACTCTTGGTCAAATACTTGCCCTCTGGGATCTCCCAAATCTTCTTAGCCGAAGTCTCATTGATCATATTATATTTTAAATCTTGAGTCAAACAAGATCTAATCACACCACACGCCGTTCTATTCATCTTTTTTTAAACCTTCTCCTCAATGTCGTCCGGTTTCCCGTCCAACTCCAAAGTATCTTCCAAATTTTAAGCATTGAGCACATCCAGGACTTCACATCTCCAAAGACCAAAATTATTTGTGCCATTAAACTTCTCCACATCTATCTTCATAGAGTGCATATTCAAATTTTGGATAGTCTTCACGCCGGAAGTACCCTCCACAACTCCTTCTTTCCCGACCATCTTTCTCAAAGCACCAAAATAAATACGGAACAAATAAAGAATAGATCCAAAACTAAAAAAGATAAAGTCTTTACCAAGAAGATTCCACGTTTATCATCAAACGAAGCCCTAGGCGAGCCTTCAAAACGACCTACTCCTCCAAATAGCCCAAGCGTAGCCCGAGCTCTAATACCACTTGTTGAGCGCCGCGGAAGCCAAACAACCAAACCAACATGCTACGAGAAATCAAATCAAACGGACATCGAGAGAAGACCAAACGAACCAAATCAATGTCACAAACACAAACAACCAATTTTAACGTGGTTCGGCAAGTTGTCTACGTCCACGGGGCAAAGAAGGGGATATGGTTTTTCACTAATAGAGAAGAAGAGTACAAACTTAGATTACAAATCACTCAAACTCACTAATTAATCTCACCAACAAATCTCTAATTCTCTCCAAACAAAACTCTAACCAATAGCTCAGAAAATACTTCTTTTCTATGCTCCAAATATCTCTAATTTTTTTCTCTGTTTTCTCTTCCAATTGTTCCATATATATAAAAATCCTAAAATCATAAACATACTAGGAATTCTAAAACAAAAAACAAAACAGATTAGGAATCCTAATAACTTGTTACCAAAACAGATTTGGAATCATGTTACCAAAACAGATTAGGAATCCCAATAATCTGTTACCAAAACAAATTAGGAACCTTCTATCCAACATAATATTAAAAAATTTCTTTGTTGTTGTTGTTTTCTTTGGCACAATCATAATTAGTGGGTGCCCCTATCTAAGAAAAGGCTTTTGTCAAAATGTGCAAATGGATTATAGATATTTCTTAAAAATATTTGCTGGCAAGCGTTGCATAAGACATTAAGACTTATTGAAGGGTAAAACACAAGATTTTTATTGTTTAAACAAATCACATTATTGTGGATAAACTCCGTCACAACATTCATGACTTCAACATAGAAGATTTCTCGAGATAAGAGGCAAGTTTAGCTTAAAGCATGTTGCATTAGACAATTTTAGTCAAGTGAGCATTTGTCTACTTCTAACATGACTTCTTTAATTTGACGATGGGCCATAATTGTAAGCATTGGAAATTTATTTTTTTGGAGGAATTTGATTCTAGCTGCAAAGCCCAAAAACTTCTGTTTTAATGCTCAAAATTTTGACTAAGAGGTCCTAACGTGAACTTAACCCTATTGTCCTATTTTATGACAGGTGCTAATTAACTTGAAACCTTTGTTAAAAGTTTCCCTTCTTTTGGCAAGATTTGTAATCCAAATAAAAGATTATTGTTATTATTATTATTTTGAGAGAAAGGATAGCCCCCCAGACTGTCTATTTTACTTGATCCAAATAAAAGATGCCGTATAGAACTTGACCACGAGAAAATTCACACAAACGACGTGTAGGATCAATATTCTGATCGAGTTCTGACATCAGATTGTACACATAAAAAATTAATTTTTCAATGAAATGTAGCAATAATAAAAACATAGAATTTGCTCATATTTGACCTATTGTTGTATTTCTATTCATACTGCTTTATGTAAGAAAATTTATTTATGATTCTTCTTCTCTTCAAGATTGGTACAAGAGCGGAAAAGCAAAAATCTCGGCCATTGGATCTTCCGAAGGGTGTTTAATATGGTTTTGTATAGCGATTTGGGTTGCTTTTCAACTAATTCGCTTCCTCCTTCCATTCTCGACTCTGGTTCAACTTCTACCTGCAATCAAAACAATTTGTGAAACTTACCAAAGCCGCCAATCAAAATCACAACTTTGATATGACATACAACTTAGTGTGTATAAAGGATCATACTATGTCATTCTTGCTTGTTAAAAAAATGTCATTTTTGTTATTTATATATTTATAAGAACTTATTTAGGTCATGTTTGGATCCAAGGAATTGACTTGGATTTGAAGAATTTATTTCTAGCTAGAAACCGAACTTTGTAATTTGATTTCAATTCCATTGTTTGTGAATTGTGAGTCAATAAAAGTTTAATTCTAGAATGTTCAATTCAAATTCACTATTTTTGAAACTGACATTTTTAAGGGGGATGATTTGCAAACTTTAGATTTTAAGAAGCCTTTTGAAACTGACATTTTTTTTTCAAAAGTATTAACATCCTACACCAAAAAAAATGGAGAGAGGAGTGCAGAGATTGGAGAGGAGAGGAGAGCGGAGAGAGGAGAGGAGATCGGAGGTGTCTTCCCGTCACCAAGAAGCCTTTCATTTTCCCTCACTTTAGCTAAACCACCCTCTGCCCCTATCAGCCACCACCCTGCCCTAGCTGCCCGCCATGCTGCCCATCCGCATATTCCCGATCGAAGCCGTCCGTCCACACCTTTCAGCTTTCCAAGACCCTTCGCCTCCCTGTTCTCAAAAATAGCCAGTCTCGTCATCAACATACCAACCCTTCGAAGGGTCTTCTCCCTCTTCCTCAACCTCATCCTCATTCTTCAGAGCCTGGTTGGACAACTGTGTCTTACCGCAAGAAACCCCTTTCCCGCAGATATCCACGCATTTCCCCTACCCAGTTCAACCCCTCTAGGTGCTCCTACTGCCATAACAGATCTCACATGGCTCGTGACTGTCCTCATGGCGGCTTTGTGTGTTTCTCCTGCAACGGTAAAGGCCACATCTCCAGGGACTGCCCTGTCGCCTCTAGGTCTTCTGCAGTTGCCCCAGTCCTCCCCATTCCAGCGAAGACCTCAGATATCATCCAGGATTTGGCATACTAGGCCATCTTTTACATAGCTCAAGGATCGCCGACCATTCCTGAACTCAGGGAGATGCTTGCCTTCAGATTCAACACCAGAGATTGGTCCCTCCCAATCAAGAGAGCGGCGGGTACTAGCTTTTTGGTTCAATTTTCCTCATCGGACATTATGGACCAAGCAGTTGACCTCAAGATCATCGACATGGGTAATTTCAAAGGAAGATTTCTACGCTGGCGAGAAGACCTCAGACTCTCCACCCTCCCTAAGCCTTTCCTCACCTGGGTGCGCATCTACAGGCTGCCTTTCCACCTCTGGCAATGGGAATTTCTTCTCACTCTACTCAAGGATGTAGGGCAATGTGTTATGTGCTCGGAAGATGTAGCTTTCAGGAAGCAGTTCAAGGACTACAAAGTCCTCATCAAGGTCAGGGACCTCTCTGACATCCCCCAAAAGATCAAATTCAGGTATGTATCTCCAGATGACGGTAGCCTTATGGAAGGCTTCATTGTTACTCAAATCATCGGGCATCTTATCTCCGAAAGGGCATTTGAGAAGCCGGAAGTTCAAGAACACCAAGCTAAATGGGAAGGGGAGTCATCCACGGAGTCAGGTTGGGTTGACAGAGGATCTCCCTCTCTCGAGGTCGTCAACAAAGTCACCCAGGTTCCTCAGCCGTCGTCGTCGCCTCCTCATCCCCCCCTCCCCCCCACCCGCCATTGTTTCAGCCTCTCTCTCCTAGGGCTAGCAAGGACAAGGGCAAATTAGTCATTTCTCCTCTCAATTCAAATTTGGCGGCAACCCCAAGAGTAGCTCCCTTCATAGAGTCTAATCGCATTAATTTGGGCCCTCGAGAACAACACACTACCGGCATGGATTCAGTCCCAGAGCTGATCGAAGTGACTTGGGAAGGGCACCAAATGACGGTTCGGAGAGACCTATGGCAGATTTTTCTTCAGGCTCAAGGGATAGGTAGCTCAGCTACCCCTGGCCCTATTGTTCCCCCCCATCCCTACTTCCATCTCCTCCAGCGGCTCCCCATCTCCCCTTTCAGGTAGCAAATCCATATCCATCCCTCCTGGCTTTGAACATATGGAAGCAGGGCGCAAGAAGCGGGTGACAGGCAAGGCCAAAGTACGTAGGGCTCTGGCTCACAAAGCTTTCCTTCGTCATCTCTCGGCTTCAAGGTCTCGGACTTCAGGTTCTAAGCCCAGTAAGTCTCCCTCTGAATGCTCTATATCCCTTCCTCTTAATCACACAGTAGACTCCAAACTAGCTTTAGTTCTATCTAACTGTAGAGTTAAAGACCCTCTTCCCCCAGAAGGTATCTCGACCTTAAAGCAGCTAGAAGTGGAGCGTGCAGGTCTGGCTCGTTAGCACGTCCCTCCCCTTTCCTTCTCTTTTGTGTTGTCTTTTTTTCCATGAAGATTGGATCTTGGAACGTCAGGGGCCTTAATGACCCCATTAAGAGAAGGCTAGTTAGAGATTCCATCGCCTTTGCTTCTGTTGACATCATAGGCATTCAAGAATCTAAACTCAATTCTCGTAGACAAGTGGTCCTCAATAATCTTGGTAGACCTAGGATCTCCTCATGGCTTTCCCTTGAAGCTTCAGACTCCAGGGGGGGGGGGGGAGTTCTTCTGGGATGGAATGATTCTCTTTTTGATTGTCTTGAGTCATATATAGGTATTTTTTTAGTCTCAGCGGTTCTTCTCCTCGGATCTCTTAACTGGAAATTCCTTGTTACTTCGGTCTACTCCCCCACAGAAAAACCAGATAAAACAGTTTGTTACTGGGAGCTCAACAGAATTAAATCCATGTTCCCCATTCCTTGGTCGCTCTTTGGTGATTTCAATGATACTGCATCATCTCTGGAAAGAAGCGGTAGGTCTACCTCTCCATCGGATATTGCCAATTTCCAGCTTCTCATCAACTCTCTCCAACTCATCAACCTTCCTCTTAATGGCAAATTCTTCACCTGGTCCCATGGTAGGACCCCTCCTACCCTAGCTAGGCTAGATAGATTCTTGGTATCGTCAGACTTCAAAAATCAGTTCCCTTCTCTGGTTCAATACTGCCACCCCTCATCTTGCTCAGATCACGAATTCCTGATCCTGGATTCCTCTAGTCCCCAACCTAAGTCTCCTTTCAGGATGGAAAAAGTCTGGTTGGCCTACCCTTCTTTCTCCTCTTTTATTTCCTCCACCTAGCATAACCTCAAATGCCAGGGTGACCCTATTCAAGTTCTTCACAACAAGCTCACAATTCTCAAACGGAGGCTCAAAAGATGGAAAAAATTCACCTTCGGCTCAATCAGCAAAAACAAACTTGATACCCTCCTTGCCATCCAATCCCTCAAAGCTACTGAAAAATCCAGACCCCTGGTCAGTTCAGAAATCTTCCTTAGATCTTCCCTCATAGCATCCCTCTCCTCCATAGCCAAACAAGAGGAAATCTATTGGAAGCAAAGATCCAGGCTTCAATGGCTTCGTGAAGGAGACTCCAACACCTCCTTCTTTCATAAGATTGCTTCGCACCACAGAAGAAAAAACTTTATTCCTCTCCTCTCCATCAACGACGCAACTCTCTTCTCAGAACATGATAAACAATTGGCCTTCTTCCATCATTTCTCCAACCAGTTCAAATCCAAATCCTCATCCTCATTTCAGTTAGACTGGGATCATCTCTACCCTCTCCCTAGCTCTGATCTTTCCTCTCTGGACAATCCCTTTTCAGTTAATGAGATCAAGTCAGCAGTATTTGGTCTTCACCCAGACAAAGCTCCTGAGCCAGATGGTTTCCCTCTCTTCTTCTTCCAGACCTTTTGGGATGTCCTTCAACCAGACATCATCTCATTTTTCTCCCAAATCTTCTAAGACCCCTCCAACCTCCACCTTATCAATCACTCCTTCATATCCCTCATCCCCAAAACTCTCTCTCCTGATCATCCCTCAGCTTTCAGACCCATCAGTCTCATCAATGGCATCTCTAAAATCTTCACCAAAGTTCTAGCTAACAGGTTAAGCTCTTTCCTTTCGTCTTTGGTTCATCCCTCCCAATCGGCCTTCCAAAAGAATAAATCCACCTAGGATTCCATTGCCCTGGGTCATGAGATGATCCATCAATGCTTCTCTAAGAAATTAGAAGTTTGTATCATCAAAATTGACTTCTACAAAGCATTTGACTGTGTCAGTTGGGATTTTCTCTTCTCTCTTCTCAAGGCTAGGGGCTTCGGTAGCAGAGGGATTTTTTGGATCAAATCCATTCTGTTATCTTCATCATCTTCAGTGCTAGTTAATGGCACTCCTACCAACCCCTTCTATTGTCATAGAGGCCTTAAGCAAGAAAATCCACTGTCTCCTATGCTCTTCCTCCTAGTTGTTGATGTCCTCTGTAGAATGCTCCACAATAGCTGCAACCATGGAGACCTCTCTGAACTCCACCTCAAGGGTTTGCTCAACGACATCAAATCATTACAATTCGCAGACGATACTCTCATATTCTGTAAAGCTAGCTCCTCTGACGTCACCAACCTCAAATCTATCCTTTATCTTTTCGAAGATGTCTCTGGTCTTGCCATAAATTTCTCTAAATCCAACCTCCTTTACAGTGGCAAATCAGTCAATAAGGGATCTATTTTGGCCAACTCCCTCAACTGTTCTTTTTCATCCCCTCCTTTCAAATACCTCGGTCTCCCAATGAAAAGAGGCTCATTATCTAGAGCCGACTGGCAACCTCTCCTAGACTCTCTTAACAATAAACTCTCCCTTTGGAAAAGCAAACATCTATCGATAGGTGGTAGATTGGTGCTCCTTAAATCAGTCCTCTCGTCTATCCCCTTATACTACATGTCCTTCTTCAAACTCCCTTCATGGCTCATTAATAAAATTGACAAAATTAGGCGCAACTTCCTGTGGGGAGGAGCTGCTGGCCAATTCTCTAGCAATCATCCTGTTAGGTGGGGGATTGTTTGTTCTCCCAAAATTTGTGGAGGGCTGGGAGTCCACAACCTCCATCTCTTCAATATTTCCCTCCTCTCCAAATGGATTTGGAAATTCTTTGACAGTAACAACCTCATTGGTAGAGTGCTCCTCTCTATATATCCACCTAATCTCCATATACCAACCCCTGTTCATTATTCCAGATTTTGGAAAGATGTCCTATCTTGCTATAAATTCTTCTCTGGCTTCGTCAATTGGTCTCTTGGTAATGGCTCTAAGATTCTCTTCTGGGAAGACAAATGGACAGGTCCTAACTCCCTTGCTAGCCTATTTCCGAAGGCCTACCTCTTAGCATTCACTAAGCTAGTCCCCTCTTGTTCCCAAGGTAGATTTCAGGGGGATACTTGGATTTGGAAACCAATCATCAGACGCCCTATTTATGAAGAAGAAATTTATCAGGTGCAGCATCTTATGCAACACCTTACCTCCTGCAATCTGCAACCCTCCATTTCAGATGACAGGCCATTATGGCCTATTTCCAAGTCAAACACATTCTCTATCAAGTCACTTTATTACTCCCTGGCAGACGGAGGATTGCGCAACCAATTTCAAAGTATCATTTGGAACAATTTGCTACCAAGTAAAGTGCAAATCTTCTTCTGGCTCCTGAGTTTATCCAGACTTAAGACCAGGGATAGATTGGCAAACCAAGGATGGCTAGGGGATCCTTCCTGTTCCTTTTGTAGCTCCCAGGAATCCCAAGTGCATCTTTTCCTTGAATGTCCTTTCGTCATCCAGATTTGGGCTCCTCTGCTTTCTAGGATTAACATAGGCCCTCTCCCTAGCAGCATCCTCCAATGCTTAGCCATCTGCCAGGATAGATCCATTCAATCTGCAGCTCGCCACCTCTGGAGCATATGCTTTCCTACCATCTGTTGGGTTATTTGGCAAGCTAGGAATGATTATACATTCTCCAACTTGAGCAGCTCTCCTCAGCAAATCATCAGCAAATCAGTTAACTTTTTTCTTCTCTGGACAGGTGCGTCTGTCTCCAAGAAGGCCACTAAACTGAAGAATATCCTACAATCATCGGGCCTCCCTGAGATCCTGGAATCCAGCGAAGACAGTAACAGGCTCCCATGATTCTCATCTTCCCTTCAGCTAGCCAGCAGTTAGCCTCCCCAAGGGCTCAATTTGTTTTTGTTGCAAACACTCTTTTGTTGCTGTTTTTCTTTGATCTGTATCTGTTCTTATTACTGTCTTTTGGCTTTCCTTTTTGTCGTTTTGATGTTGGTATGGGGGCGGGAACATTGAAGATTTCTACTTAACGGTGACGGCAAGGCCCTCTCCGGGTAGTTCACATCTTCCAATGTTCCCCCTCTCTTCACCACACTCTTATTTTGTAAATGTAACCTCTTATAACTTTTTGCATATATATACATGAACAGGGCTTCAAGCTCTGTTTCTTTCTTCAAAAAAAAGAGGTTGTTTTTCTATTTTCTGGATTTTAGGGGACTGTTTTTGTAATTTTTTTTGGATTGTCAAGGGGGTTTTTTTAGTTTCAAACTTGAAGGGGTTCATCTAATTTTTTTTAACGTTTAAGGATGTTGGTTTGCAATTTTTGGATATTTGACGGTTGTTTTTGCAATTTAGGCGCTCTTGTTGTAATTTTTGAATATTAAAGGTCTGATTTATAATTTTAAGATTCCTGAGGACAAGACACGCTGAGAGAGTACTTAGATCGGAATCAAAAATGATAAATGGTTAAGAAAGAGGGGTTAAATAGAAGGATTAATGTACTTAACCTATTCGATAATCTGAAGGACTAAATTATTAACCTGTTAAACAAGTTTTATTTTAGCCATTATGATCAGTTTTAGTGTTTGGGAATACCAATGATTTTGACTATTTTTTTATAATTAGAATGGTTAACTCTTAATCCTTCTAAATAGGAGTATTAGTAAACCCCTCATTTTGAGGGGTTAACTTATTTTAATCCCTCTAGAGGGGTTAGTTTAACCCTTCTATATTTTTTTATGTTTAGCAAATTATAGAGGGTTAACTCACTTTAACCCTTGTATAGATTTTTTGTGTTTGGCGGGTTAAGAAGGGGTTAAGTCTCCTTAACCCCTCACTTAACCCTTTGCCAAACGATACCATAGTTTCCTCCTCCTTTGACATTCCTATCAATAAATAATGATTTCGAATGTTTGGAATTTAGAATATAGGATTTACTTAAAAGAGAATTCGGAACGAAGATTCAATCTTTGAACTAACAGTAAGACTTACTTTTGAATCGAACTTGAGGCCAACTTTTAGCTCTCCCCCATAAGTGCGATCTTTGAGCACTATGTTGTATGGAGCTGGTTTTAATTCCGTAATTCCCTTCCTCTCTCCTTCTCTTAAGATGCCTCTTAGATATATACTGCATGTTAATGTAGTTGTATTAATACAAAATATATCATAGGTGAAATTTAATTCAGTAGTGATCTTTCATAAGTGAGAAATTTAGTCTATAGCGATTTTCGTAAGAAGGTTGTTGATAATTTTGGATTTAATGAATTTCAAGGACTTTGTTTTTAAGCAGAGCGGTAATTACGTAGCTTCACCAAGAGAGCAGTCTTCTAAAAGTTTGTCCTTTTCCATGACTTTCAATTTGATTTTGGTCACTGACTTCCATTCTGAATTTGTCAATTTGAACACAAACTTCTCATTCCACCAAGCTTTCTTGTCTTTCCCTGTATCAATAAAGAAACATGTACCATATATAATGAAGAAATATGACATAAGTAATTACATTAGAACATTTGCTAATTGCGAAGAAGGAACTAGGAATGTTTTCATGATCTGGTTTTATAATGTTAAATACTATATATGAAAATAATGAGAGAGCTTCAACCTGTTGTGCTTTTGCTAGTATGGATGTGGCTGCCACATTGCGTAATCACATATTGGCTTGATGATCCTGTAATGCCAAAAAAATAAAAAATAAAAAAGGTATAGTAATTAGATATACCAGAGCTTAAATTAGCTAGTTAATTTACAGCCGTGATTGATATAAGTTTAGGACTAGACTTAAGAGCCGAGCATGTTTGAGGCCTTCAGCGTTCACAAGCAAAACTTCCAAAGCTCCACCTTTCATTAGATGACTCGTACAAAACACAGAGAGAGGAAGATCAAGAAACAATTTAGAAGATAACAAAGCATGTATATATAGAGAAATAAATGCATGGCAGTTTCAAGTGTGGTCATATATCCCGCCATTAATAAAAGAATTAACAATATGAGTTTCAGAGTTAGCGGTAAATTGTACATATTCCCATGGATAATAAATAGGTTGGTAGATAATTTATCACATTTAAAGCCAATTTTTTAATTGGATATGTTAATCTATCACATAATGATAATGCAATATTAACACCATAGTGATTTCTATTATTATCAATGAATATTTTAAAAGATTTCTTCTAATATTTAAGTAGATAGCCTCATCCTATAATATTCTATTTGATCCGGCCAATTTTATAGAATGGGGAAGGAAATGGAATAAGTAGTGTCAGAATTTCTCAAAAGTTAATCCAATCTAGCCATTTTCTTAAGTTTGGTTCACTTTTACTTCATAGGTGTTGGAGTTGAAGAAGCGGTATGGATTGAGAATGGAGGAAATAGGAGGGAAAATGAGAAGAGGTTAAGAACTTGAAGAAACTTTGTATGAATTACTTCAAAGCTTGTTTACAATGCTTACATCCATTGCCTATTTATAGGCACATATAGAACTATCTAGAGCATAGATATTTTATATGAAACATTCTAGAGTATTTTATAATACACCACTCTTCTAGATATATCTTATTTGCATCATATTTCTAGGCCTACTTATTTCTAGAATCTTTGCATATTACAAGATTATTGTAGAGTGTTCTAGAGAATTACAAATTACTTCTAACACCCTTCCTTAATTTGTAATTCCCAACTCATTTCTAAATAGTATAAACTTTTTGGAGGGTAATGCTTTTGTGAAGATGTCTGCTAGCAGTTTATTTGTTGAGATGAACTCTAGCTCGATCTCCTTATCTTCAATAAGCTTTCTGATGAAATGATGACGAATCTCAATATGTTTGGTTTTAGCATGGAAGACTGGATTCTTTGTCATGGCTATTGCAGACTTGCTGTTACAATAGAGAGTACTCGGTGACTCTTGGTCTTGTTGTAAATCAGATAAAATCCTTCGAAGCCATACTGCTTCGCATGCGGCATTTGTAGCTGAAATATACTCTGCTTCTGTAGATGAGAGAGCTATGATCTATTGTTTCTTTGAGGTCCATGATATTACCTTAGATCCTAGAGTGAAGACATATCCTGAAGTGCTTTTGCGATCATCAATGCATCCAGCCCAGTCGCTGTCAGTGTAGCCAGATAATGCATTGTCTTCTTCTGTTGTGTATTTGATTCCCATACTCTTTGTTCCTTGAAGATATTGAAGAATTCGCTTCGTTGCTCCATAGTGTAGCTTACTTGGATTGCTTATGAATCTGGACACAATGCTTACAGCATACAATACGTCTGGCCTAGTGTTTGTGAGATAGATTAGCGATCCGACTAGGCTTCTGTAACTTGAGGCATCCACCTTTGGCGCTCCATCGTTCGTTGATAGCTTTTCATTTAGCAATGCTGGTGTAACTATTGGATTGCAATTCTTCATGTTGAACCTCTTCAGAAGATCTTCACAGTATTTCTCTTGATTAATGAATATTTCTCCTTCAGTTTGTTTTACTTGTAGTCCTAGATAATATCTCATCAATCCTAAATCTGTCATCTCAAAATCTTCTCAAAATCTTCTTTCATCTTTCTTTTAAATTCTTCAATCATCATGGTGTTAGTACCACAATAAATTAAATCATCAACATATAGGCAAACGATAAGGAAGTCCGCACATTTTTTCTTCATATATAGAGATGGTTCACTCGGGCTCCTTTGAAATTCATTCTCGTGGAAGTAGCTATCAATTTTGCTATTCCAAGCCCGCGGTGCTTGCTTCAACCCGTATAGTGCTTTGTGCAACCGATAAACTTTGTTTTCTTCTTTCTTGATTATGTAGCCCTGTGGTTGCTCGACATAGACTTCATCTTCGAGTTCTCCATTTAGGAATGTTGACTTGACATCTAGCTGAAATACTTTAAGCTTGAGCTGTGCTGCTTTAGCCAATACCGTTCTTATGGTCTCCATACGAGCAACTGGGGCAAATGTCTCATTGAAGTCGACTCCTGGTCGCTGAGAGTAACCCTTTGCGACTAATTGAGCCTTGAGTTTCTGAACGGAGCCATCTTCATTGTACTTGGTTTTGTATATCCACTTAAGGCCAATGACCTCCTTTCCTTCTGAAAGATTCACCAGCTCCCATGTCTTGTTCTTCTCGATCATGTAGATTTCTTCATCAATTGCTTTTCTCCAACCTTCATCTTAAACAACTTCTTCAAATTTCTGTGGTTCACAGGAGAAGAATGCTACGTCACAGGAGTCATAAATATCTTGAAGTGAACGCACCTTTTTAGGCGGTGAATCTGTGTCTGAAGTTGATGCATCTGAGGATCTTGGATTAGGAGAATCTTGATATGACATGACTCCCCTCGTTTCTTATTCAATGATGCTTGGTGTTGAGGTTTGATGCGGTTCACTGTTCCATGTTCCTGCTTCACTGAAGATAACATCTCTGGAGACCACCAATTTGTTAGTATCAGGATTGTATAATCTGTAGGCTTTGGATTCTTCACTATAGCCAATAAAGATGAGTTTTTCTCCTTTTTCATCAAACTTCTCTTTCCTCAGTTGAGTTGGTTTATGTGCATAGGCGATACAACCAAATACCTTAAAGAAATCCACTTTCGCCTTTCGCCTATACCAAGCTTCATATGGCGTCTTGTTTGGCACAGCTTTTGTTGCTGTATATACTATTTCAGCCCATAATTTGTTTGGGAGATTTTTACCTTTTAACATGCTCCTCGCCATCTCCACAATTGATCTATTTCTTCTTTCTGCTACTCCATTTTGTTGTAAAGTGTACCTTGTTGCTCCTTTTTAATTCCATGTTTTTTACAAAAATTTTGAAATTTATTGGAAGCGAACTCTCCTCCATGACCAGTTCTCAGAACTTTCAATTTGTGACCACTTTGCTTTTCTACAAGAGCCTTATACTTAATAAACTTTGAGAATACTTCTGATTTTGTTTTTAAGAAATATACCCACATCATTCTGCTATAATCATCAACAAATAATAAGAAATATCTTCTTCCATTTAATGATGGGGTTTGTGTTGGGCCACAAACATCAGAATGCACTAATTCTAACGGGGCTTTTGCTCTCCAAGATGTTTTAGTAAATGGTAAGCGATGCATTTTTCCATAAATGCATCCTTCACAAACTTTTTCTTCTTTATTTATGTGTGGGGGTCCTATCACCATATTCTTCATTTTTAGCAAATTTAGACTCTTGAAGTTTAAGTGACCATATCTTTGATGCCATAATAGAGAATCATTATTTTCTTCTGATTTGAGTGCAAGATTCTCTATTGACATTTTTAAGGGAAAAACTTTGTTAGGAGTCATTTTTATTATAGCCACTATTTGCTTATTCTTGTTATCTATTATCACACATTCATTCTTAAAGAAATTGATTGCATAGCCTTTTTAAATTAATTATCCCACACTAAGTAAATTTTGAGTTAGCCTCGGAACATAAAGAACATCTAAGATGTATTTCATCTTACCTCCCTTTGTCTGGACTGCTATCACTCCCTTTCCTTCAATGTTTTGTAATTTTCCGTCTCCAATCTTTATTTGAGAGCTTGTTTCATCCTTCAACTCTACGAAGATGCTCTTATTTCCTATCATATGATTGTTACATCCACTATTCAAATACCAAGTATCCTTTTCTTCTGATTGTGCATTAAAACATGAATAAAATAGGTGATCGGTTTCTACTTCTGTATAGTGGACTTCATTATTTTTCTGATACTAGCAATTTTTTTGGGAGTGATTAGCATTTCTACAGTTTGTGCATTTAAACTTACAGTTGTATGTGTTATGTCCAGACTTACTACATATTTTACAATAGGAGGTAGACTTACTTTTTGAGAAATCTTTGTCTCTCTCATTGATTTTTCCTTGTCTCCCAAACTTTCTTTCATGGTAGTTGCTTCTTCTATCTTGTATTTTCTAAGAAAATATCCTTTCTTTATTTTCTTTAGTTCCATCTCCTCTCCTTGAAAATATTAGTTTTGACTGAAACGCTTGCTCCACCTCTTGGCTTGAAAATCTGATTCTTCTAAGCTCATGTGACTCCAAAGAAGCCATTAGTTTATAAAAACTTAATTTTGATAAGTCTTTAGATTCTTCTATGGCAGCAACAATATGATCCCATGTAGGGGGAAGACTTCTTAGTAACTTCTCAACTATCTTCTTATCCTCTATTTTATCCCCATAGCTTCTAATTTGATTAATAATTGAGGTAACTCTATCAGAAAATTCTTTCACGGATTCATTATCTTTCATCTTTTTGTTGTCAAAGTCTCTCCATAAAGATTATAGTTTGATAGAGATTATTACCTTATCGGAGCCCTTGAATTCTTGTTTGAGTATGTCTCATGCATCCTTTGATTTTAACGCGGACATTATTCGGGGAAAGATTGTTTTGCTTACCCCTTGTTGGATAAAGAGAAGCGCTTTCGCATCCTTTTTCTTGTTCTCTTTATACTCCTTTTGCTTTGCTGGTGTCCATGATGCTAATATTGCTGAGTCATCTGGACCTTCATAGCCTTCTTCGACAAGCTCCCAAAGTTCTTGAGAGATGAAGAGTGTCTTTATTTGGAGGCTCTAGAAGTCATAGTTTTCGCCTTCGAAAATGGGGACTAAGTTTTGAGAGTAATTAAAAAGAGAAGGGGCAATTGCTGATGAGGCTGCCATTTAGAATGGTAGTGAAACGCTAAATGCTTTTAAGATTAATTTGAGGTGGAAAAGGATGGCTCTGATACCAAATTTGTTGGAGTTGAGGAAGCGGGATGGATTGAGAATGGAGGAAATATGAGGGAAAATGAGAAGAAGCTAAGAACTTGAAGAAACTTTGTATGAATTGCTTCAAAGCTTGTTTACAATGCTTACATCCATTGCTTATTTATAGGCACATATAGAACTATCTAGAGCATAGAAATTTTATATGAAACATTCTAGATATTGTATAATACACCACTCTTCTAGATATATCTTATTTGCATCATATTTCTAGGCCTACTTATTTCTAGAATCTTTGCATATTACAAGATTATTGTTATGTTCTAGAGAATTACAAATTACTTCTAACAATAGGATGATACTCTATAAAGTGGAGAAAGAGTGGTTTTTTTATGGAAACCCACATCCACTCAAAATGAGAGCAATTGAGTTGGAATTCTTGACACCCCACTATAACACCTCATTTATTCTTATGTTCCCTTTCTATATTTTTTACAAATGAATTAAAGACGAGTATAAATAACAGTGCATTCCATCAACTTCTGATTTTTATTAAAAAAAATACTGTGGGAAAGGCATGGAAAAGCAATTTTTAGTATCCTATTCCTATTCTTTTTTTATTTTTTTATTAGAGAATGAGCCAAACCAAACTGCGGCTAAATCAACATAAAAAGCATCCTAACACCAACAAAAACCCTTGTCAAATAAATAAATAATTGGGTCGGGTTTAGATCTGGCGGGCATATACCAACTCAATCAACACGCCCTTAAGGACCACACATCGACAATTCCGACGACAAATGGATTTCTAGTTTCGGATCCTCCCAATGGCCCAGGAAGGGGGATTTTCCCGCCAAAGAAAACTACAAACTTCGTCCCCTTCCTTCAATAAAAAAAACCTAACTTCTTCAAGAAACCAACGAGTCGTCCCTAGGGTTTCACCATTTCTAGCGCCCAAAGGTATGCATCTCCTCATTCAGAATCACAACTCGCTTCAATTCAGCACATGCTTAATTTTCTTAATTCATAGGATCTGCTCTACTCTCTTGATTTAAGATTAATTAATATTTTCTTTCAACCACTTGAGATAAAATGCTTTCTGGGATAAACCCCAGTTATCTGATCCTTATTTAGGTGAAGTTTTAACAAATTAGCGTTTGCATTTTCAGTTGTATTTCTCGTTTTCTTCAAAGTTTGATGCATTGCCCATGTTAAACCCTGAATTACAACTTACTTATATTTGGCTAGAGAAGTGGTTGGTTGTTTCGCACTTGAGAGGTGATCTTTTGTGTTTGCGACTATTGTTAAATTCAAAAACTATCACGACCTTTGTTGGCTTTGCAGCCAAATAACCACCTGCAGCTGATTTTGGGGCTCCAAGATGATAGAATTGACTGAGAAGGTTTTGAGTGGCAAAACTAAGCAATTAATTAATTTCCTCTCATTCTGGTTGCAAGATGTTAAAATAGCATTAATTATCGTCAATCATGAATCAAAGTCATTTGTGCAGCAAACGAGATGCATTATACTCGTTAGTTAGCATTACGTAACACAACAAACCACTGAAATAACTCGATGATGTAGTAATACTATTCTGTAATTATATGAGGGACAATATTTCAATATAATATATGCTATTCCATATACGTATGGTGGACCTGAGAGCATTTCCTTTGCTTGCTTGTCTAAGAGCATCTCCAACCCAAAAACTCTCAAACCCAAAAACCCAAAATGGTGTAGTTTTTATACTAAGTTGGTGTAATTTTTACACCAAATCACTATTTCATCTCTAACCCATTACACCAAATGTTACACCAAAAAGAATATTCATTTTATTATTCTTATCTTTTAACATTTTTATCATATAATTATATAATACATTACATATAATTAATTATAATAATATATTTTATGAATAAAATAAAAATATAAAAATTAAATGCTAAATGGTGTAGTTTTTCTTATTTTTTCATTTGGTTCTAGTATTATGAAATTTTAAGTGTTTGGATTAAATTATCTATTTTTTTCCATTGTTGAATTTTATTTTAATAATTATTTTATACTCTAATTTCATTATAATAGTTAATATAAAATAATATATATTATTAATACAAATATAAATAACAAAAGAAAAAAGTTTGTTTCTGTATTTCTTCTCATAAGATCTTCCATAAAAAGTTTTCACAAAAAAAAATTACGCTAATGCTACAGTTTTACGCCATTTTTGGCATAACACTATAGCATCCCGCTATTTTAGGGGGATGCTTGGCGCTCCATTGGAGCGCCAAAACACTCCAAAATGGAGTTTTGGCGCTCTATTGGGGATGCCCTAAGACGAGATGCGGTTAAGTATTTAATTTTCAATTATGTGTTAAGTTTGATTGCTTCTTTGTTGGGTGTCATCATCATGCTTGTGATTGTAAACTTATGATTTGTAAAGAAGTAAGAGAACGTGAAATTTGCAGAAAATATGTACATTGTGATGATACTAGTTTATTACTTGTGCAATGCACTTGAAATATAAGAGAGACAGCTGGTCACTGTGAGTTAGATAGAGATAGAGAGAGGAAGAGGGTGAGGGGAGGAGAGGGTAAAGTGATATTAATGGGAAAAAGAATTTAGATAACATTGATGTAAAGGCGCAAATGTATGACATGAGGAAACTGAAAAAGACAGGTTTAGTATATATAAGATAGACATTGTTTCTGAATTAGGCCTGTCCATCCGGTCGGACCTGAGCGGGCCGGGCTCCGGCC
>BQKN01066041.1:438361-529616 GCA_022839385.1 Asparagus kiusianus
AATTTAAAGTTTCCGCATTAGATTTCATAAACACTATTCAACCCCCCTTCTAGTGTTTGAGTGCCATTACAGCGATCCTACATATGGTCCATGAGAGACCATCGAAATATGACGAGGTGATATTGGACAAGATGAATAGGAACGCTTATGGGGTGATCAGGTCTTGTTTGGAATAAGAGTTGAAATATGATGTGATTGGTGTGACGTCTGCGATGAAGATATCGGAGATTCTTAACAACAAGTACCTTACAAAGAGTGTTGAGAATCGTTTGCACTTGCTACGGAGATTATTCAGATTCTAGATGTCTAGGGGCACCTCATTTGTGGCTCATGTAAACAACTACATAAAGTTGTTGTCAGATTTGGCGAATGTGGATGAGAAGATAACGAACCAGTACAAGACGATTATTTTATTGGTCTCCTTATCGGATGAGGAGTTGATACATTCGTACTCACTTTGTTGAACGGGAGATCTTCCTTCACCTACAGTGAAGTGACTAACGCATTGACAAACTACAATTTGTGGAGGAAGGACAAAGAGACTTCCCATGCTAGCACTTCAGGAGAGGTCTTGTCGACGAGAGGTAGAAGTCCATATCCGAAAGGTGGTAATAGGAGTAGGTCAAAGTCAAGGGCCACCACTAGTTAGCAAGGAACCAGTGTGTATTTTGCAAGGAACAAGAATATTGGAAGAGAAATTGCCCGAAGCTCAAGGAGAATGAGAATAGCAAGAAGAAGGGCCCGAAGGCCAATGAGATGAACATCACGAGAGCTGATGATTCTAATGATTCAATCTTTTCTCTATTGATTACTCTAGAGGTGAACCATGTGGATGCATTTGATTAGATGCTTGATTTTGGTGCTACTTATCATGCGACTCCCCGACGAGATTGGTTTGCATCGTTCGAGAAACTCGATGGGGGCATGGTAGTCATGAGAAATGATCAATATTATAGCATTTGTGAGATAGGTACTATCAGGATTCAAATGCACGATGAAGTAGTTAGTAAATTGAATGAAGTTAGATTTTTTCCTCAGTTGAATAAGAATCTTATTTCAGTTGGAGCTTTGGAGGTGAAGGGATTCAATGTGACCTTTGAGAACGCTGTAGCGAATGTTACTAAGTGATCTTTAGTAGTGATGAAGGGAATCCACAGTAGGAATTTGTAGTATCTGAAGGGGTGCACTGAGATTGGTTAGGTAACTTCAGCTATTTCAGAGGCGGACACGAGCAGGCTTTGGCACTATAAGTTGCACACAGGTGAAAAGTCACTGTAGGCTTTGTGCAAGCAGGGACTATTAAAGGGAGCCAAGAATAGGAAAGTTAAATTCTGTCAGCATTATGTTCTTAGCAAGAAAACGAAGGTGAAGTTCGGTACAACCATCCATAAGACTAGGGCATCTTAGACTATGTGCAGAAAGATGTTTGGGGTCCCACCAAGACGGCATCACTTGGTGGTCGACATTGGTTCTTTACGTTTATAGATGACTATTCTAGGCGTTGTTAGGTGTACACCATGACGAAGAAGAGTGAAGTCCTAGAGATATTTGTGGACTGGAAGAAGAGATTGGAACTGCAGACTAGGAGAAAGATTAAGACGTTGTGATCCGACAACAACGGTGAGTATACTTTAGACCTCTTTCAGCAACTATGTCGAGATGATGGCATAGAGAAGTACTTTATAGTTAGTCACACACCGCAGCAGAATGGGATGGCAGAAAGGTTGAATCGGTCTTTGCTGGAGAAGGTCCGATGTTTATTATCGCAGAGTGGTTTGGAGAAAATCTTTTGGGCTGAGGCACTTTCTTATGCGAGTCACCTCATTAATAGGCTACATTCATGGCACAGATGTAGAAATGGGGAGGCCGATCGGATATCGTTTCGATACCGACGAGCCCTAACAATAGCAGGTATTTCACGAGCTTGAATCCATAAACTCTAAGTTTCTCAAGTTTGAGAACGAAAACAAGGAGAAAAATTCTCTTAATTGAAAAGTTAAATCTAGATTTACAAAAGGAACTAATATTTATAGCCAACTATCCCTATCCTAACCCTAATAAAAAAGAAGCTCTAATACTAAAAGGAAATAACCAAAACAAAACTCCTTTTCTATTCTGTTTGTCGAGTCAACACGAGGCGTGCTGAGTAGTACCACCTTTCGTGTCGACTGGACATGAGTCGACTAAGTTTGTCGAGTAGTATTACCCTTCGTGTCGACTGGCATATGTCGACTAACACCGCCCTTCGTGTCGATTGGGGTGTGTTGTTCCATCCTGTCAACTGGGGTCTCGGCTGGGGTCTCATCCTGTCAACTGGGATATCGGCTGGGTTGCTTCTACTTAAGTCGTCATCTCGACTCATCACCTCGAGTTGTCTGTTCATCTAGGCTGGTTTGAGTCGAGTCTCGTCTCGTCCATCTGTTTAGTCATCTCGACTGTTGACTCGACTCGAGTTGAGATGTTAAGTCGTCATTCACTGATGTCATCGTCCGCTGATGTCCGCTGATGTCGTCTCATCCGCTGATGTCGTCTCAGTCGTCTGCTGATGTCAAGTCTCCTACCACCTATTCCACCTTCATCTGCAATTAGGGGGAAACCCCTATGGAGTTATGATCGGGAGAGCCAGCACGCGACTATGATTAGCTCAAGCTATTTAGGTGCCCTGTATTTTATCATGTTAGAATAGATAAATTGGAACCTCGAGTTAGGAAGGCTATATTTATAGGATTCAAGCATGGTGTCAAGGGATACAAGCTTTAGGATCTAGTTGATAAGAAGATTGTGCTGAGTAGATATGTCACATTCGATGAGGCTTCTATCTTGAAGCTTCCCAGCTCTCATCAGGTGGAGAGCGACCCGACAGTGAAGACATCATAGGTGGTGGAGATTGATGCAGCTCCACATTGTCTAGATGAGACCGTATCCATTAAAGTGCTGACTGATGTGACGCCAGGTGAGCATTGTGATGATTTGGAGAATACATGTACAATTGTGTAGGATCAGGAAATGATAATTCGGATTCAGGATTCTATTATGGTTCGGAGACAGAGAAGAGACATACGGATGCCAGCTAGGTATACAGATATAGTCGTTATGTATGCACTTTTGGTGGAGAGTATCAATAAGATGGTTCCTACTACATTTAGAGAGGCCGAGCAGAGTTTGGAGGCTGATTTATGGTAGGTGGCTATGCAGAAGAAGATGAAGTTTTTTCATAAGAACGACACATAAGAGCATGTCGAGCTTCCAAAGGGACGGAAGGCTATTGGTTGAAAGTGGGTGTATACGAAGAAGGAGGGCATTGAAGGCACTCTCGTTAGGTTCAAAGCTAGGTTGGTTGCGAAGGGCTATGCACATGAGGAAGGTATTGATTATAATGAGGTTTTCTCTCCGGTGGTGAAGCATTCTTCGATTCGGGCTAGCTTTGGTGGCATAGTATGGTTTAAAGTTAGATCAGTTGGACGTGAAAACATTATTTTTTTCATGGTGATCTTAATGAGAAAATCTATATCACTCAGCCATTGGGATTCTGACCTGTAGGGAAGGATAAATTGGTTTGTAGATTGAAGAAATCGCTATATGGGCTGAAGTAATCTCCTCGACAGTGGTATAAGCGATTCGATGGGTTCATGATTGGTCATTCATACATTAGGAGCCAGTTTGATCCTTGCATGTACTATCGCAAGTTGAATAGAGGTGCGTACATTTACTTATTACTTTATGTCGATAACATATTGGTTGCTTCTACTTCTAGATTCGTGATAGATAGATTGAAGATTCAGCTTTTGAGCGAGTTCGAGATGAAGGATTTGGGTGAAGCTAAGCATATTTTGGGAATAGAGATTGGCAGAGATAGAGACAAGGGCAGAATTTATTTGACACATGTGTCTTATTTGAAGAAGGTTCTACAGCGGTTTAATGTGAGCATGGAAACGAAGTCAGTTAGTGTACCATTAGGAGCCCATTTGAAGCTTTCAGTTGACCTTTCACCGAAGACAATTGGAGATTGAGAGTTGATGTCGAAGGCTCTATATGCGAGCGTAGTTAGGAGTTTGATGTATGCTATGATTTGTACGAGGCCGGATTTGTCACAGGCAGTGAGCATGGTTTCTAGATACATGCGCAACCCAGGTCCGGGTCATTGGGATGCCGTGAGATGAATTTTGAGGTACATTCGAGGTACTCTCAATGTTGATTTGGTTTTTGAGCGAAACTGTGATGCCCCTGGGTTCACACAAGGCTGCAGTCCAAGGTGAAACCAGAGATGTCAAACCTGTCATGCATCCACACTGTGCATAAACATGTTTCACCAATCACAGCAATATCCTCTAGTGGAACCAAATAAAAGTGCAGGTAAAAAAATGCAAAATAAAGGGAATAAATGTAATAGACATGATATAGAAGAGATATCTCATAAATAAAAAGAATCATGTCTCAACTATAATATATCTGATATCTGAATAATGAAAATGTCTCAACATAAATCAACTAAAAATCGTACTAAGGCACATTGTCTTTACAATATGAATATGAAACTCTAATGTCTGAATGAAACTCAAAACTACAGTAGAGTCTCTACAAGTAAAAATACGGGACGACGACTATGCCAAAACTCCATCACCATGCGGCCCTCCGAAACTATGAACTACCTAAAAAGTAATTTAAAAGAAAAAGAACAATAACAAGAGCATCAGAGCGCTACAGTAAGATTACCTCCATCCGCCCCAGGGGAAGGGCTGCTAGATAGAGTGAAGGCTCTATCTATTAAGCATAGTCTACCTAGATTCAACTTTCTCGTATCTAAGTGGGATTAACATTTAAAAACCTATAACACGAGATGTAGTACGTCGAGAGAAATAATCCAAATAAGAAAACCCTCATGTATATACTATAAGTCTTAAATTATAGATATCTAAACATTAATACCAAACTAAGAAATGACAATCTAATGAAACCAACAATTAGAAATCCATAACACGAGACTGGTACGTCGAGCGAAATAATCCAAACAAGGAAACCCTCATATATATATCATATGTCTCAAGTTGTGAATCTCTAATCATTAATTCCAACTAAGAAATAAAAAAGATAGTAAAATAAATAAGACATCAACACATCGTATTTATAATATCTTCTACTATCACTGAGGAGATAGAAAAAAATACCAACACATAATTTTGTATACTTTCAAAAGAAACGTATCTCAGTCATATAGCTCAGTGGTAGGTCGTATTCATAATCTATATCTGCCACACATAGGCTATCAAGTAATTATCTCAATGTAACAGACTACCTTGTAGGTATCCTGAACTGTGTACATGGCTCATTAGTCTCATCGCAATCTTAGTGCGTAACATGAGTGCGAGACGGACTACCAAATAGGCATCCTAGAAATACGGCTCACGAGCCTCATTGCACCCTAGTGCGGGACGGACGGCTAGATCAAACCTCCTAAAATCCAACTCAATGGCCTGTACATGTGGAATATCGACGCACTACCTCATGTAGTACTGAACTGAGCTCATCAACGATATCCACCTCATGTATATGTTGGACCCTAGAGGGGGGGTGATTAGGGTCTTATGCTAATCTAATCTGATTTAAATGCTAATTAAAATTAATTAACAAGTTATCCTAGCAAGTATGAAATGCAACAATGTATATGAGCTAGGATAAGCAATATGAACAATGAGATATATCCTATATGATAGAAATATATGCAAGGATATATAAACAACACAAGGGTAAACAATCTAAACAAGATAGTGGATGATATAGAAATGAGCAATGCACAATGGCGATATAAGATATAAACATAAATATAAAAGGACGCCAAAGCGCACACAAACAACCAATATGATCACGGAGTTCGGACCTTCCGTCCTACGTCTCCGCTCCCCACTCCCGGGAAAAAATCCACTATCACAACCGGGTTTTCTACGCTCACCCGAATAACGTTTACACCTCACAGTGTCGGTTTTCAACGCTCACCGAACAACGTCACTCATCACAATCGGTTTTCTAGTTCACCGAAAACTTCACCACACACTCGGTTTTCTAGCTCACTGAAAACCTTACAATACTCATAATGTAACAGATATAAATTTGTTCTCTACAATAGATGAGAACTCAATGAAAGCACAACTCAATGTTATAATCTCTCACAACCCTAATATACTATGTATGTAAATACTAAAAGCTCAAAGTGGGTGTGTGTAACAATGAGATTCAATAAATCAAAACTAAACTCAATTAAAATCTAGCATATAGAAATTATAAACAAAATAATAAATAGCTAGAAATGAGTTTAGAGATTCTTCTCTGAATAACAAGATGGAGAGATGGAGATTGAAGCCCAACAAGAAGATAATCTCCTCCACTTGTGAAAACCAAAACAGCTTTAAACCAAACCCTTAAACAAGCTTAAAACAAGCTTAAACTCTTATTAAAATCTTTAAAACCTTTCTCTTAGTTGCTTATAAAATCTAAGGTAAGGGGGTATTTATATGAAACCCCAAAGGTAAGAGAAAGTTAAGAAAAAAACCAAAAAACCATTCTGCAACGGCTATAAAAATAGCCGTTGGAATCAGACTGGAAGATCGGCGGTCGACCGGAACGGTCGACCGCAGAAAACAAAAAAACATATAGAAAGGGCGTCGGTCGACCGGTACTGTAGCTCGGTCGACCGACACTGTAGCACGGTCGTTCGAGACTGTAGCTGGTACTGTAGCAGGTATATCTGGTTTTGTAAAATCATTTAAAAATAGTAAAACAGTTCTAAAAATTATGAAATTTTGTGGGAAGGTTCTAGACATGTATAATGACATGTTAGATAAAGAATTTCTGAAAAAACATTTCCCAGTTGAGAGAAATAAATGTTTGAACACAGATTTACAGTTTCTGAAAAACTGCAGACATACATGATTTTGTAAAATCAATTTAGCACAGTAAATCAACTCCAAAAATAGTAAAAACTGGAGGAAAGTTTCTAAACATGTAGATAAACATGTCAGAGAAAGAATTTTTCAAATATCACTTCCCATTTGTGAAAACTCATCAGTTTTGTAAAACATACACGAACATGTGCACGAACGAAAACGTGAATTTGTAAATTCCTTTAAACATAACAAATCAATTCCAAACTTGATGAAACTTTGAGAAATGTTTGCAAATGATATTTTGAACATGTTACAAAAAAATTTTCCAATTTGCATTTCCTAATTGTGAAATCTCATTAATTTGCAAAAGTGTTCAAAACATGAAAAAGTGATATACATGAAGTTTGATGTTTTGACATAAACAATGTTTTGAAACTTTACACAATGATTATATAGACTTGATAAAATATGTGTATGCTGATTGTTAAGTCTATAAACTAAGAATACAATATTTGAGCTTAGAAATCAAATACGTGTATGTATATATATAAACATCAAAATCTAAAACACTTGTATGTATATATATATATAACTATATATATGCATAGAAACCAAATACGTGTGTGTATATGATATTGAGCTTAGAGTATCTAACACACATAATATAAAACCTAAACTAAATATACCCAAGCTAGATCTTGATCTTCATTGTAGCTCAACTTGGTACACATGCGGATGAAGCTTGAACTTGATCTTTAACTTTGAATTGTAAAAGCTTCAACCCGACATTCCGCCAACCTCCATTGGATATGTTCGTTTAAGCGCAATTCCATCCATCCTCCAACTACGTTGTTTGTCTAGAATAAATACGAAAATACAAATACTAGATAAACAACATTAGTGGTAAATTGTTTGTTAAACATCATCAAAACAAGAAGGCCAACAATCTCCCCCTTTTTGATGATGACAAACAATTTACAAAAAGAATATATGCATGAAAGGAAATGAATATATAAATTATAATTCACATGCATATAGACAAAGAAATGTATACTCAATGTATACTCACAATATTTCTCCC
Source organism: Asparagus kiusianus (assembly GCA_022839385.1). NCBI lineage: Eukaryota > Viridiplantae > Streptophyta > Magnoliopsida > Asparagales > Asparagaceae > Asparagus > Asparagus kiusianus. The sequence continues at coordinate 446,321 of BQKN01066041.1, forward strand.
CCTTTGACAACATCAAAAAGGGGACAAAAGAATTAAAAGAGCGAAAGCTCCCCCTATCAATAAGCATAGGTGAGTATAAAAACCAAAATAGAAAAGGGAATAGCTCCCCCTATCAAAATGCCATATAGAATATAAACAATAAAAGATCATGGAAAACATATGTGAGCAAGCATAAATGCTAAACACAACTCACATATAAAAAGATAATGAGAAGACATATAAATATGTCAATATGAGAAATAGTGTCTCATATCAAAGAACATAAAAACATGTGTAAAAGTAGATTTATGAAGTCAAAAGAAAAAAGAGCATGAGAATCATGCAAAAAGTTTTCAAATGAAGCCAAAATAATTAATGAAATCATAAATCAAGATTTAAATTCAAAAACAATGTTTGATCAAAAAAAAAAATTCTTTGTAAAGCTTGATCAAATCACCTATAGAATACATTATAAGGCACGAATAGATGATCCATGAGCACAAACATATAAATATCATCATATAAGTGAAATATAATGAATTCAAAGCAACAAGTCAAAACAAAATCTTTGACAAAAGAATTTCAAGAGAGGCAACAATATATCAAGCTCTTAAGCTTGTTACAACCCATATAATCATTCTAGCATCCGGTAAACATGATTTGGGAATAAACACCCAATAAACCCGTAGGGTTATATAAATACAAACCTCTCATCAAAATCAAAACTAATAATCATGAAAACAAAAGATTTGATAAAAGAAGAATTGTTTTCATAAAAGTTTAAAATACATTTTTTTTAAAACCAAGAAAGATTTTAAGACATAATTTTCAAAACCAAGAAAAGGAAAAAATAAGAACACTAAAATTCTTGGTTTAAAAATTAAATTTGTTTTGGTACCCAATAACTCTTGGTACAAAAAGATTTAGGGACATGACCCCTATCATTTAAACTCAAAGCCCTAAGGTTATGAACCCTTTTAGGCGCATGTGGTGCACGGGATCGCTCATAGCAATAATCACTCAAATGACCCTTCCGATTGCAATATGTACAATGGAAAGAAAGCATTTGCTTATGTTGACCATTAAAAGGTGCACGTGGAACATTTGCAAATAAAGATGGTCTTTTAAGATTATTTTGCAAATGAGAAATATTTTGAAATAATGTTGGTCTACTTGAAATATTTTACGATTTAGAAACTTTTCGCAAATTAAAACAAAACTTAGCTAAGTGGCCAACTCTACCACAAAAATCACAATGATACACAAGAGCATGCTTATGATGAGAAATAGGTGCATGTGTGTGTACATGTGATGAAGAAACTACATGAGATGCACAAGGAGCATTGATATTTTTATGTTTGTGTGCATCATAGCAAAATTTAGCTAGATGGCCTTTACGGCCACAAATTGAACACTTATAAACTTTGCTATATATGTGTGCATGATGAGTGGATGATTTCTTAGACTTGGCACACATATCCATAAGCTTCTTATGATTATTGATGCATGTTTTCAAAGTTGAATCTAAAGATGATATGTATTTTTTCATAAGATTCAAGTCTTCATTTTTAGGCACATATGCACCTTTAGAAGTAGAACATAAATAGTCATCTATAAAAGATTCCGTATCATTTTGTATGTTCTTTACTTCTAACATGGCATTATCTCTTTCATGAGTTAAGCTAGAAATGGATGATGATAATTTCTCATTTTCCAATTTTAACATATCATTACTTTCTTTAAGAGCAATGTTTTCTTAAGAAATAATGTCAAAATTGGAAGCTAGCTTCTCATGATCGGATTTCAAAATTACATGCTTGCTTTGTAAATCAATGAAATTATTTTGCAATTTGTTAAAGGCATACAATAATTTTTTACTAGCACAAGCAAGTTCATCATTAGGTAAATCATTAATAGATTCGAACTCGCAAATCTCACTAGGGCTATCGCCTAGTGGCCGTGTGCATGATGAAGCTCCAATATTACTTGAGGAAGAATCCGCCGGAATCCTTTGAATCTCCTCCAAGTTACCATGATGTGCTTTTATGAATGTCCACAATTTGTAAGCACTATCAAAAGAAACAAGCTTGTTAGAAATAGAAGAATCAAGTGCATTATGCATATATTCTAACACAATCTTGTTCATTGTAAACAATCTTTTGTCATTTTTACTCCACTTGGATTTTTCCATAGTGGGTACAATATAAGCATCATCAATAATTCTCCATAGATCAATATTTTTAGATTGCACAAAAAGTTTAAATCTAGAAGCCCATTGTGCATAGGGAAAGTTAATGAATTTAGGAGCAACATTGGATTCATAGCCTAACAAAGGTACACAATTCATGTTCATGATAAATATATATGTGCAAGCAAGACAAATGCAATCAAAACGAGATTAGCACAAAAAAATAACTTGGATCTTTAACTCAAGGTGGTTAGACCTTAAATCAAAGAGCACCAAGCTCTGATACCAATTGTTGGACCCTAGAGGGGGGTGATTAGGGTCTTATGCTAATCTAATCCGATTAAATACCAATTAAAATTAATTAACCAATATATTCTTGCAAGATGATATATAATTACTTATGATCAAGAATATGCAATATACACAAAGTGATATATCCTAATAGATATACAATATGATATATGCAAGGATATATAAACTAACATAAGGGGTAAACAATTTAAACTAGATAGTGGATCATATAAATAATGAGCTAATGACAATGGCGATAAGAAATATAAACACAAGTATAAATAAACGCCAAAGCACACTCAAACACAAGATATGATCACGGAGTTCGGACCTTCCGTCCTACGTCTCCGCTCCTCACCTCGAGGAGATCTCCACACACTCTCTCACAATGTCGCTACACTCCACCCTCACAATACGGTTTTCTAGTTCACCGAAAACTTCACAACACACTCAATGTAACAAATATAAATTTGTTCTCAACTATGGATGAGAACACAATGAAAGCTCACACTCAATGTTACAACTCTCACAATCCCAAATATATTATGAATGTAAATACAATAAGCTCAAGTGGGTGTGTGTAACAATGAGATAAAAACAAATCTAAACTCAATACAAAACTAGCTTTAATAGAAATGATAATTAACAAATAATTAATAAATAAAAGCTAGAGTTGAGTTTAGGAAAACTTCTCTAGATGACAAGAGAGAGATGGATTGAATGCCCAAAATGCAATTGATAATCTCATCAAGCTCTTGTAAAACAGATTCACCAAACCGAAACACTCAAATGCTTAAAAGCTTATAAACACACTTAAACCAACTTAAACCCTTGATTAAAACTCTTTAAAACATTTCTTGCTATTTTTGAAAACTGAGATCAAAGAGGGTTTTTATAGCCTCCAAGACCTCAGACCAAAACCCCTTACAAAAAAACAGACAGAAAGGGCGTCGGTCGACCGGTACTGTAGCTCGGTCGACCGGTACTGTAGCTCGGCCGACCGACACTGTAGCCGGTACTGTAGCAGGTATATCCGGTTTTGTAAAATCAGTTAAAAATAGTAAAACAGCTCTAAAAATTATGAAATTTTGTGGGAAGGTTCTAGACATGTAGAATGATATGTTAGAGAAAGAATTTATGAAAAAACATTTCCCAGTTGAGAGAAATAAATGTTTGAATACAGATTTACAGTTTCTGAAAAACTGCAGACATACATGATTTTGTAAAATCAATTTGGCACAGTAAATCAACTCCAAAAATAGTAAAAACTGGAGCAAAGTTTCTAAACATGTAGATAAACATGTCAGAGAAAGAATTTTTCAAATATCACTTCCCATTTGTGAAAACTCATCAGTTTTGTAAAACATGCACGAACATGTGCACGAACGAAAACGTGAATTTGTAAATTCCTTTAAACATAACAAATCAATTCCAAACTTGATGAAACTTTGAGAAATATTTGCAAATGATATTTTGAACATGTTACAAAAAGAATTTTCCAATTTGCATTTCCCAATTGTGAAATCTCATTAATTTGCAAAAGTGTTCAAAACATGAAAAAGTGATATACATGAAGTTTGATGTTTTGACATAAACAATGTTTTGAAACTTTGCACAATGATTATATAGACTTGATAAAATATGTGTATGCTGATTGTTAAGTCTATAAACTGAGAATACAATATTTGAGCTTAGAAATCAAATACGTGTATGTATATATATAAACATCAAAATCTAAAACACTTGTATGTATATATATATAACTATATATATGCATAGAAACCAAATACGTGTGTGTATATGATATTGAGCTTAGAGTATCTAACACACATAATATAAAACCTAAACTAAATATACCCAAGCTAGATCTTGATCTTCATTGTAGCTCAACTTGGTACACATGCGGATGAAGCTTGAACTTGATCTTTAACTTTAAATTGTAAAAGCTTCAACCCGACATTCCGCCAACCTCCATTGGATATGTTCGTTTAAGCGCAATTCCATCCATCCTCTAACTACGTTGTTTGTCTAGAATAAATACGAAAATACAAATACTAGACAAACAACATTAGTGGTAAATTATTTGTTAAACATCATCAAAACAAGAAGGCCAACAGTATAATCTGTGCATATCTGGTATGTTGATGTACTATCCCATATAGTACTGAGCCGTGTTCATCAACGACATCCACTTCATGTATCAACCGTGTATATCTGGTATGTCGACGTACTATCCCATATAGTACTGAGCTGTGCTCATCAACGACATCTAACCTATGTATAAACAATATCTAATTCAAATATGAACAAATCAAAACTCATCATAATCCTCTTAGGATTCTCAAATACATAACACAATATATTCATTACTATATATGTAACATAAAGCGGCTCAAAACTTCGTGAATGCATCTCAAAACGGCGCAACACAGCTCCACAAAACGAGCAGGAAAAAAGACGGGACTTCTGTTAGTAAAATAAGTATATCTTTCTCTAGAAATACTATTTTTATAAATGATTTTCTGTTTTAAAAACTAGATTTACACATCTTTCAAATGACATAAGGTTGGTTCAGTTTGGAGTTTATTTGTTATCCTAAAACTCTAGTTAAACATTATACATATGCAACAGATTTCTGCAGGATATATTGTTAGTAAACATAACATATCTTTCTCTATACAAACTCTTTTTAAGAATGGTTTTCTGTTTTAGAAACTAGATATATATATCTTTTATTTGGAACTAGTTTGGTTAAATTTGGAATTTGTTTACTATCTTAAAATATTAGTTAAAGATTATACAAGTGCTACAGTTTTCTGAAGAAAATATATATTTAGTACATCACTTAAATTTCTCATATATAAATAAAATTATGAATAACCCTAATGATCATGATCATGATACTATCATAAACAGTAAGAAAAGATTACAAATCTAGCATTATTTTAAGATTTACTATTAAAATCTGACTTTTAACACCTCAGGTTAAAATTAAAGCATGAAAACACATATTCAACATCATATTAATCATCTACACTAGTTATTTAACTATGGGGATGAGTTTGGATGAAGATAATCTTCCCTCAAACATTGTTCTAAGCCTTTGAAATAAACAGCAAGCAATCAACGAGCATAAACAACCCGTTCTCCCTTGTCACACGTCGAAGATCTCGCCCTTGTGTCGGTATTGTGCTCCACAAAGCTCTCAAAATTCATAAAAAATATCTAGAATTTTTGAGGGGAGAGGGTAGATGCTAGGGTTCATAGATATAATAAAAGAGAGGAATTTTCGTGAAAAATATATGTATTTATAGAGACAGACCCGAAACAAACCTGTTTGACCCGAACCAGGGAACCTAGTTTGACTAGAAAAATAACCTTCGGTATTTTGGCCATAACTTTGATGTCCTACCTCGGAATGAGGTGATATAAGATTTGTTGGAAATATATTGAAGATACCTACAACGTTGTTATTTTAATTTTTTTCAGATTCCAAATTCTTCAGTGTGTAAAATGCATATACTTTTAACTAGTTATTTTTCCCAGATTCAGGCCCATGCACGTGTGCATGATATCACTTCTATATTCACATATATACGTTGAATTGATCTCAAATCAATTCCTAGCATGATCAAATATTAATAAATATTATTTTTTCATAATGCAACACATTTATTATTTATTACAAAATATTCAATTTTTTGGGGTTTTATAGGAACATTAGCGGTGGGCAGCTATATATTGGATACGTAGATTCGGACTACGCTGGAGACTTGGATAAATATCGGTTGAGAACGGGGTATGTATTCACTTCGACTCATGCATCAGTGTGTTGAAGATGCACCTTGCAATCTATGGTGGCTTTGTCGACGACGGAGGCAGAGTATATGGCGATTACGGAGGCTGTTAAGGAGGCGATTTATCTTCGAGGACTTTTAGAGGATCTATTTGGTGAAGAATCAGGTCTTTCATGCGAGGACGAAGCAAATCAACGTTCGTTATCACTTCGTTTGGGATGTTCCTGAAGATGGGGATGTGGAGCTCGTGAAGGTCCACACAAAAGATAATCCAGTGGATATGCTCACAAAGGTGGTTCCAGGTAACAAGTTTGATCATTGTAGAAACTTGTTGCAAATTCGTGATTGTTGAGGTCGTTCGCGGCTATTTGGATGAACTACGGGCGGCTTGATCAAATGGAAAAGGGGGTACGTAGGCAACCACATTGGTGTAGCCGGATTTGGTGAGACGACGCAGTGGTGCTCATGTTTGGTGTCGGCTCAATTTTGGGAAAACTTCACTGAGGTGGAGAATTATAGAGATATTGGCGAATTACAGGAAAATCGAAGCTGGCGATTTGGTTGCAGGCCGGTCGACCGCGGGGACTTTCATCGACCTGATTCGTGCACATTACAGGCTGAGTTTTCAGCTCTCTGGCCGGTCGACCGCGGGTTCATGCCCGGTCGACAGCAACGCGATTTTGGGCTCAGTTCGGTTTCCTGGTTGGTTTTGGATGCATTGTTTGATATAAATACAAGCGCGTTTTTTTAGGGTTTTTTAGGAGAGAATTAGCAGACTTTTGAGCACTTTAAGAGGAAGATATTGTGAGGAAGTTGAGAGCTTTGATTAGGGTTATATTTGAGTGATTTTGTGAGTTGTAACCCGTTGTATTTCTCCTCCATATAGTGAAATCTCCCCATCCTCTCCCCGTGGACGTAGGCAATTGCCAAACCACGTAAATTCTTGTGTTTCGTTTGATTTGTGCCGTATTTTGATGGATTGCACTCGTGATTTGATTTGGTTTTCTTCTCTCGTGGCTTACGGACTCGTTTGGTGTGCGAGCATGCTTCCGCAAGGCGCAACAAATCATCATCCTTAAAGAATTTCTAATAAAAAGATAAAATGCTAGGATAGTTACAAATTTGTGGAAAGCAACATGTTAAGGAACAAAAGCTGCTTGTTCCCCTTTAGCTGAGATTTGTGTCACCAAATTCACCACCTTTACGAGTATAAATTAAAATTATAACTGTCAAACCATCGTAACAACTGCGGAGTTTTGGTATAATGGAAGGCTGTTAAGAACCAGCAAGTCCAATTCATATATATAGAAACACTGGCAAGTTTTACCCGGAGGCACGACAGATAATAAGGAAGAAACGTTTCCTAATCTATGCCTGAAAGAATTTATCTCAAAATCTATTTTTTCGCCTTTTCCTTCTGTTCTCTGATTTCTTCATTTTTCTATCACATTTGCAAATCAAAAGGATCACGACATTTATAAAATGCTCTGTTTGCAGACAATCATCATATTAAAGTAGCTTCCCATTAGTAGGCTTTGATTTGTGGAAATTGACTACCAGAGAGGTAAATGCTTTTCTCCCTCTATGTCGTTGACTCATTAATAATGAACTATACAATAATTTAATTTCTCTATTAGTTAATTTATGGAGCAATTATTTACCATTTATCATCTATGAATGCTTGGAAAGTTATTCATTAATTTCATGCAATTCATATCTTGAAAATTCATTTTTTAGCTCGTTTAACTTTTAGATTATTATTAGTTCTTGGGATATACTGCAATTATATCATGATATATTGCATCATCACATTGAAGTAGCTAATCTAGTTTCTTGACAAAAATATTTGAATTTGCGCTGCGCCCAAGTTAACACCATTAGTCATGGTATACGATAGTTAAGTAAAACAAGTTCAAGGGAGTTTTCTCTGATTTACAATGTGTGTGTGTGCGTGTGCGTGTGCGCGTTCATGTTTTTATTTTTTTTGGGTGGGGTGGGGTGGCCCCCCGGCCCCGCGCGGCGCCGGCGGGGGGGCCGGGGGCGGGGTTGTGAAAGTTGCTCTAAAACAAATGATGGCTATACGCGGCCAACCATATTACAGTTGCTCCAGCTCAGTGGACATGTTGCAAAGAGCAGCACACATGCAGTTGATACATTTATAATGTACTCCTCTCTTATAATAATGACATGCTGCTTTCAGTTTCCTTCTTGAAAACCTTAGGTTGACCAAAATATAGCGCCTCAGAATCTAAGTAGGCTGTCATGTTGAGCACTTCTAGGATGACAAGAAAACCATGCATAGCTGAATCATTAACAAATTATTGTTGCCCACCACTGAGCGCCATTCCTTGCTACTGTTCCCTACACTCTAATTAATTATTCCACGCTTTGCTCGTTGACTTCCATTACTTGAAATTGATCTCTCTTTTTAGTAGACACGTGTATGGTGTGTATCACATGTATGCATGCGTATATTGTCTGGGATTATTTGCTTCTACTTCTTTTTAGAAGTTTTGATAAAGTTAAGACAGGTACAGTACACCCATCGAACACGGATGAATTCAAGTGTTCACAGCTTATTCTAGAAGAATTTTTTAATAAAGACCCTTTTTAAAAGGGAAAAATTGCAAAATAGACCGTTTTTGCTAATTATTTAGCAAAATAGACCGTTTTGCTAAATAATTAGCAAAATAGACCTCTTTTTGGCCAACAGGCCAAAAAGAGGTCTATTTTGCAAAACAGCTCAGAAAACATACGGGACTAGTAGTCCCGTATGTTTTAATCACGGATTAGTGAAATTTTCTACTCAGAAAACATACGTGACTACTAGTCCCGTATGTTTTCTGAGTCACTAATCCGTGATTAGTTGGCTCCAAACATACGGGACTAGTAGTCCCATATGTTTTCTGAGCCTTGTTTTTCAAAATCGACCTCTTTTTTTCAAAAGAGGTCTATTTTGCTAATTATTTTTCAAAGTGGTCTATTTCGCTATATATTTCATAAAAATGGTCTATTTTGCAAATTATTCCTTTTTAAAACTTTATTAGCAAAATCGACTTATTTTTTGTTTATATATATAATTAGTAAAATTGACCTCTTTTTGACCAACCGCCCAAAAAATGTCGATTTTACAAAAATAAAGCTTTAGAATACACGAGATAGACTAGTAGTCCCGTGTGTTTAATGGTGCCTAATGACACCCTAATGAAGTTTAATGAGTCTCGTGTGTTTTTTAAAATTTAATTAGCATGTGATTAGCCAACATTATTTACACGGGGCTACTACTCCTGTGTATTTTAAAAACTATATTCTGCAAAATCGACAAAAAAAGTTGATTTTACCAATTAAATCCACAAAAGATCGATTTTGCTAATAAAATTTCAAAGACGGTGTTTTAAAAAATTCCCCTTATTCTATTAGTATTGAGATGTGGTGAATGTTCTCTCTTATGTCCCGGTGCCGAACCGAGTTAAAAAAAATACCAAACCAACTTAACAGAAGATCTCTCTCTCGCTCTCTCATGTCGGATCCCTCAACGACTTCTCTGCAACTCCCTCTCTTAGATGTCTCTCACCCTTTACTTCCTTCCACACTCTGCTCTCTCTCCCAAGCATGCAGGGACTGGGGATTCTTCCACATCACCAACCATGGCGTCTCCAAAGACCTCCACGTTAAACTCCACTCCCTCTCCAACCAGGCTTTCAGCATCCCATCAGACATCAAACTTAAATTAGGACCATTTTCTCCCATTAACACTTACACACCCCATTTCATTGCCTCTCCTTTCTTCGAAAGCTTGCGAGTCTCCGGCCCCGACTACTATGCTTCAGCCAAGAGCTCTGCCGGTGTCCTCTTTGGAGTTCCTAATTCTGAGTTTTGGTAAATGCAACTGCTCATCTCTGACCATTGCAGTTTCTACTTTTTAAGGACTTCTATTTTTTTTTGTAGTTAATTCTAATTATATTCTGATCTTCCCAGTGATGTACTTCAAGAATATGGGAGCAAAATGATGGGATTGTCAAAGAAAATCACTACCATTCTGTTAAATTGTTTGGGAGATGGCTTCGGGGTGAAATATTACGAGCCCGAGTTTAGTCATTCCCAAGGGTACCTGAGAATAAATAATTACTCCCCTCCTGAAGCTGCCAGCTCGCAGGAGGTCGAAGGCCTCGGGATGCACACTGACATGAGCTGCATCACGATTCTGTTTCAAGATGAGATGGGAGGACTACAGGTGCGATCAAAGCTAGGGGAGTGGATGGACATAATGCCCAGTGAGGGAACGCTCGTCGTGAATATTGGAGATTTGTTGCAGGCTTGGAGCAACGGGAGGCTTAGATCATCTGAACACAGGGTGATCTTAAAACAACCAGTTCGTCGTTTCTCTTTGGCTTTCTTCTGGTGCTTTGAGGACGAAAGGGTTGTTGCAGCACCGGAGGAGGTAGTGGGCGAAGGGAACAAGAGAATCTATAAGCCGTTTGTGTGCGGAGACTACATTAAATTTAGGGAGAACAGCGAGAGGGGGAGATTTGAGAAAGTTGGGTACACTGTAGATGACTTTGCAGTGACCACATCTTCACAATCTAAGGAGGTTGATCCGAGGCGGACGATTAGCTTGTGATTTTTTCCCCCTTTATTTTTTGCAAAACTGTACTGTAAGGTTCTCTGATTTGGAACTGTTGTTCTTCTCAATTGGGGTTGTAAGATTTGTATCAAAGAGACATACTGAAAAATAAGATTTATTACGTGCATTGTTCAGGATTTTTCTTTCTTTGTTTGTTCTTCGCCTCTGTAAAAGATTTAAGATAAACCTATCTTAAACTCAGTCTTGCCGATGTTTATACATGGAATTTGCAAGCTTTGATACTTATTGCAAGGTGATTCAAGTAAATCTCGAGGCTCATGAAGTTAGTTAAGGCGATTGGAGGTCAAATGTTTCTGGTTCATGTTTAGGTTCAGGCATGTTAATAAATTGATGAAGAAAACGCACCTGAGATCGAGCTTGCCTGCAGGTGAGGGCGTGGAGGCGAGGAGCTTGGGCGGAGCTTGGGCGTGGGCTGGACAGGCGAGGGAGTTCGTCTGTACGCTGAGGCAAGGACGAGCTCGCTTGTAGGCGAGGGCCTGCATGAGGAGATTCGGAGCTCGCCTGATCTCTTGCCTGCTCGTGAGTGGAAGCCAGCTGGGAGAGCGGGGATCGCCATGTGAACGTAGCTCCCTTGCGTGAATGGGATCCAGCTGGAGACCTAGGGCCTATAAAAGGGAAACCCTGTTCTCCATATCTCCTTTAAGCTTCAGATCGTGATTTTATAGAGTTGAGGAAAACTCTGTGTCGGCGGCTATTTTTCTCAGACTTGCGGCATTTATTGAGAAGCCTTAAAGGCGATTCTCATTGAGATTGAGCGGTGATTTATTCGGTTGAATAAATCACACGTGGTACTATAGCAATTCTACAGTAATGTATATTTCATTTGAGAGATCTCAAGTTTAAGATCTTCACTTTACAAGTTTGTAGTTTCTTATGGTTAAATAAGAAATTATTTGTGTGGTTCCCGTGGATGTAGGTAAGTTTGTCGAACCACGTAAATCTATTATCTCGTCTCCTTTACTTGTTGTTTTATCTGTGTATTTGCTATTTTTTATGTTGGTTGTTCTCTCTTGGGCTAATTTAGCTTCCGTGGCTAAGTGAGTCGTTTCTATCCCAACAATTGGTATCAGAGCCCTTTATTCAGATTAGTGGTGGTAGAACTTCCGATTTGAGATGGTGCTTGGTTATTGTGTGATGCACATAAGTATTTATTGGAATTCCTGAGAGAAACGGATTTATTAATACAAGCGGAGAATGACGTCTACAAGTAAAACAACTAAAGTTGGAAAGTATGAGATCGAAAAATGCAATGGAAAGAATGATTTTTTCTATTGGAGGATGCAGATGAAAAATTTACTGATTTCACAGAAATTGCACAAGGCATTGGCGGGAAGAGAAAAGAAGTACAAAGATATGTCTGATGAGGATTAAGAAGAGTTAGATCTCAAAGCACGAGCGTTGATTATCCTATGCCTTGAGAGGGACGTTGCTTTCTTGGTGGATGGAGAGAAAACGGCTACGGGTGTGTGGTCAAAGTACATTCATGACGAAGAGTCTAACAAATCGGATCTACTTGAAATACAAATTGTATACTTGCAAGATGGAGGAAGGCTCGTCAATCCGGGAATACATCAACAAGTTCGATAGGATCATATCGGATTTGAATGACATTGATGTGACAGTAGAATATGAGGATCAAACATTTCTGCTACTTCTTTCTTTACCGAAGTCTTATGAGAACCTGGTATAAACATTGATGCTTATAGGAGATAATTTGAAGATGGATGGGACTAGAAAGGCACTTCTGGCGGATGATCTTCGTAAAATTACATCTAGTGATATGATCACTAGTGGTAACAAGGAGCAAGCACAAGGATTGTTTGTAAGGGGAAGGGGCAATGAGTGAGGAAAAGACAAGGAAGGAAAGTCTAGATCGAAATCGAGACCTCTTGCGGGAAGACCGTGTTTCAAATGCGGTGAGCTTGGGCATTTCAAGGTTGACTATCCTAACAAGAGAGTAGGTGGGAAGAAGAACAACAATAAAACCGGGAGAAGGAAAGGCAAGGAAGAGGCGAGTTACGTCTAGGAGGAAAGGAGCGATAAAGAATGCTATATTGTTACGGGTGACGAAGATATCTCCGGTAAGTGGATTCTTGATTCGGGTTGCTCTTACCATCTGTGTCCAAATAGGAAGTGGTTTACTATCTATAGAAGTATTGATGGTGGAACCGTATTGATGGAGAATAACCATGCTTGTAAAACGGTGGGGCTTGGTGATATAAAAATCAAAATGCATGATGGAGTGGCTAGAATCCTAACGGACGTAGGGCATGTTCCCAACTTGTGGAAGAATCTTATCTCAGTTGGTGCTTTAGACTTTGGTGGTTGCAAGATAGTAACAGAGAACGGAGTAAAGAAGGTTGTTCGGGGTTCCTTAATAGTGATAAAAGGTATTCATCACGGTAATCTATATACTCTCTCGGGCACGACAGTGACGGGAGATGCAGCGGTTGGAACTGAAGGAAGTGGTGGAGACCCATGTGTGCACACTCGGTTATGGCATAGGTGGCTTGGGCACATGTTAGAGAAGTGTCTAGATCTGCTTGGTAAAGAGGGTTTGCTGAAGAATCTGAAGAAACCTTGCATGGATTTTTGTGAGGATTGTGTATACGGGAAGGCGCACAGGGTCCAGTTCTTGAAAAGCAATCACAAGAGCAGAGATATATTAGACTATGTGCACAAAGATATGTGGGGTTCGGTTCAGACAACTTCCAATGGTGGTTCCACGTATTTTATCTCATTAATAGATGATCATTCGAGGTATGCTTGGATTTATTTTCTTATGCATAAGAATGATATATTCGAGACATTTAAGAAGTGGAAAGCAATGGTTGAGAGCAGGATAAGCAAGAAATTAAAGACACTAAGATCTGATAACGATACAGAGTATACAAATGGTGCTTGTAGGCGTCTAAAATTGCATATAAGTTCCCGCATGCAACTCTAAGCAAAGAGTGGATGAGTCAAGAAGGCTCACTTAATCAGCTCGTGCGCGTCGGTCAACACGCGCTCGTCAATCAGCTCGTGCGCGTCGGTCAACACGCGCACGTCAATCAGTTGCTCGCGTCGGTCAACACACGCGCGTCAGTCAGCTCGCGCGTATCGGTCAACACGCGCGCGTCAATCAGCTCGCGCGCGTCGGTCAACACGCGCGCGTCAGTCAGCTCACGCACGTCGGTCAACACATGCGCGTCAATCAGCTCGCGCGCGTCGGTCAACACGCGCTCGTCAATCAGCTCGCGCACGTCGGTCAACACGCGCGTGTTAATCAGTTCGTGCGCGTCGATCAACACGCCCACGTCAACCAACACGCGTTCGACGATCAGTCTCGTAACGAAGCGTACAAGTCAACAAGTCGACCAAATACGCTAAACGACAAAAGAACAAGTTCTGGAAAATAGGAAAACACCAAAGAACTCAGCAAAGACACCAAACCCCCATGTCCGCGCGGGTCGGACAACGCCGACCAGCGCCCGTGCGGGTCGGCCAAGCCCGACCCGCGCTGCCGTGGGTCAGACCAAGCCGACTCGCGCCCGCGCGGGTGGGACCGAGCCGACCCGAGCCCCCCGCGGGTCAGCGGGGTGTTTCTTGTAGTTTTGACCCGAAAACGCATTTTTGGCGGTTTCGACGGGTTTTCACGAGATCTTCTCAGTTCCAGAGGTTCCTAACTACCTAAATCCTATCTCTAAATATGGTTAATCAGTTATTAACTAAAGATAAGAAGGAATCCATCACTCTTATCCATATACCCGTATCCGGAGCCCTATAAAAACAAACCTAGGGCCTCCTTTCACGGGGGGCGGATTTATTATCAAGACGAGGAGGTGCTATCGAACTCCAGAGCCAAGAGCTACGAATTTTAGCGAGGGTTAGCGAGATCCCGGCGAACTCCAACATAAAGGAGCTATTCGAAGGATCTGAAGCCCGATTCCACCGTTCCTTGAGATTAGGCTTGATCTTAATCTCGAGAAGAGCTACTGATTTTGCTTGGTCGATTTCAACGCTTTAATCAAACACTTCCTCGGTGAAGGCGAAGCTCTGCCGAATTTTTCATCAACCAGATCCAGATCAAAGGCGGTCCATAGATATCAAAATCTCCGGCACAGGCAAATATCCCGCGCAAGCAGAAGACCGATAAACGATCTCCCTGCGTTTGTTTGATAGAGTTATAATTTTTATTTTCATTGTGTAAAAGTCTTATAAAAAGACTATCTTTTTGTTTTCATTATAACGACTGAAGTTGTAATGAATGCCGTAATGAATACAACAATTTTCGACGCGAACAGTGCTTTCAATGAGTTCTGTGATCAGGAGGGTATTACTCGATACTGGACAGTCAAATCTACGCCACAGTAGAATGGAGTCACAAAGAGACTGAACTGTACATTACGGGAGAAAGTAATGAGTATGCGATCATATGCTGGTTTGGGCAAAGAATGGTGGGCAGAAGTGGTTGCTACAACTTGTTACATAGTGAATCGTTCTCCACATTCGACATTGGATGGTGATGTACCCTATCAGATATGGTCAAGGGAGCTTGTAGATTATGATAGGCTCAGGATTTTCGAATGTACCGCCTACTATCACGTCAACGAGGGAAAGCTTAACGCGAGGGCCAAGAAAGCAATATTCTTGGGGTATGTAAAGGGCGTAAAAGGCTATCGCCTTTGGTGTACATAAGATTCCAAGTTCATGATTAGCAGATATGTTACCTTTGATGAGAAATCCATGATTGCCAAAGCATCCAAGAAAGGTGGTGTTAAGACTGTTGGGATTTCAAAATCACAGGTGATCGAAATAGAACCTAAAGACCAACCAGGTTCTAGTCATGTTCAAGAGGAGGATCATGAAAATGATGAGCTTGAACAAGAGGAGGTTCAGCAAGAAAATGTACAGGTATTACAACAACAATAGATCGAAGATAGTTTGGCTTCCTCAAGGCCAAGGCGAGCATACAAGCAGGTTCAAAAGCTGGGGTTAGATCAGCCTCTGAAGAACTATGAACAGGTAAATTTGGTTGAGTACGCACTCTCGGTAGAGAATGATGAGCCGGTCACCTTTAAAGAAGCTATTCGAAATAGGGATAGTGAGAGTTGGTTGACTACGATGGAGAAAGAGATAGAATCTCTCCAAAAAAATCAAACATGAGAGGTAGTTCCATTGCCCATAGGGAAGAAAGCTATTGGTTGTAAGTAGGTGTATAAAAAAAGGAGGATCCTTTTGAGCTCAATGGTACAAGATACGATGCTAGACTCATGGCTAAGGGATTTGCACAAAGAGATGGTGTGGATTACAATGAGATTTTTTTTCTTTGGTAGTGAAACACACTTCTATTCGGATGCTATTAAGTACTGTTGCTCATAGTGATCTTGAGCTAGAATAACTCGATGTCAAAACGGCCTTCTTGCACAGAGACTTGGAGGAGAAAATCTATATGCATCAGTCTGATGGTTACAAGGTTGAGGATAAGGAGAATCATGTATGTCGCTTGAGAAAATCACTTTATGGATTGAAACAATCTCCTCGACAGTGGTACAAGTAATTTGACTCTTTCATGCTAAAGCATGAGTTCTCTAGAAGCAATTCTGACTATTGTGTCTATATTCGGAAGCTTTATGGAGGTGATTATATCTATCTTCTTTTGTATTTGGATGACATGCTTATTGCTTCGAGAAGCAAGATGGAGATAGATATTGTGAAATCTCAACTTGGTAAAGAGTGTAAGATGAAGGTCATGGGCGCAACTAAGAAAATATTAGGAATGGAGATTAGAAGAGAACGAGCAAATCAGCAATTGTTCTTGAGTCAGAAGGGCTACATTGAGCGGGTTATCGCTAGGTTTGGGATACATAGTGCTAAGTCGGTGGTGACTCCATTGACTCCACACTTCAGGCTCTCAGGTAAACAATCTCCCACTACAGTAGAAGAGAAGGCACACATAGAGCGTGTACCTTATGCTAATGCAGTTGGCAGTTTAATGTACGCAATGGTGTGTACACGTCCAGATAATTCACAGGCGATCAGTGTTGTCAGTAGGTTCATGGCGAATCCAAGAAAGGTATATTAGGAAGCAGTGAAATGGGTCCTGGGGTACTTGAAGGGTACCGCTGATACGGGTCTATGTTTTGGTGGAGATACATGTCGGATTGATGGATTTATGGACTCTAATTATGCAGGCGATCTAGACAGATGACGATCTACTACTGGTTATGTATTCAAAATATATGGTGCTCCAGTTAGTTGTTGATCAATTTTATAGATTACAGTGATACTTTCTACTACAGAGGCTAAGTACATGACCATGACAGAGGGAGTGAGGAAGTATTTTGGTTGTGGGGTTTGTTAGACGATTTGGAGATTGAACAGGAACTGCGTGAACTTGTGGTGCGATAGTCAGAGTGCGGTTCATTTGGCTAAGAATCAAGTTCATCATGCTCGCACAAGCATATTGATATCAAGTATCATTTTGTGCGAGATTTCATAGAGAAAGGTGATATTTCTCTTATGAAGGTGCACACGAATGAGAATCCAGCAGATATGTTAACTAAGGTGGTGACAGGCAGCAAGTTTGAGTATTGCTTGAACTTGCTTAATATCAGCTCGTGTTGATCTGTCCAAGAGGGCAATGGGCAGAATTACGATTAGCTTGATCCAGGTCAGAGGGTACGTAGGCAACCATGGTATAATGGTGCAGCTGGTTTGGTCTGGTTTGGCCAGGTTGGCATTTGCGGTGTTCTTCTAGTGTTTGTACAAAATTTAAGGTTTATCATATGATGTACAAGGTGAAGAATTGAAGAAAATGCACCTGAGATTGAGCTCACCTGCAGGCGAGGAAGTGGAGGCGAGGAGCTTGGGCGGAGCTTGGGCGCGAGCTGGACAGACGAGGGAGTTCGTCTGTGCGCTGAGGTGAGGACGAGACCCGCGCGAGGATATTCGGAGCTCGCTTGATTTCTCGCCTGCTCGTGAGTGGAAGCCAGCTGGGAGAGTGGGGATCCCCATGTGAACGTAGCTCCCTTACGTTAATGGGATCCAACTGGAGACATAGGGTTTCCCTATAAAAGGGAAACCTTGTTCTCCAGATCCCCTTTGAGCTTCAGATCGCGATTTTACATAGTTGAGGAAAACTCTGTGACGGCGGCTATTTTTCTCAGACTTGTGGCATTTATTGAGAAGCCTTAAAGGCGATTCTCAGTGAGATTGAGCGGTGGTTTATTCAGTTGAATAAATCACACGCGGTATTGTAGTAATTCTACAGTAATCTATATTTTATTTAAGAGATCTCAAGTTTGAGATCTTCTCTTTGCAAGTTTGTAATTTCTTGTGGTTAAATAAGAAATTATTTGTGTAGCCCCGTGGACGCAGATAAGTTTACCGAACCACGTAAATCTGTTGTCTTATCTCCTTTACTTATTGTTTTATCTGTGTATTCGCTATTGCTTGTGTTGGTTGTTCTCTCTCGGGCTGATTTAGCTTCTGCGGCCAAGTGTCAACAATTGAAGAACCGTAGAAAATAATTAGGAATAATTTTATGAACAGAACAGTCTCCAGTGTAGTCTGTAATACCCACTTGGCAGTGTTGCATAAATTCTTCATAGAGCCTGTACGTACTACAGTAAAGTGCATTATAGTCTTGATTCTCGATTTTGATTCATTCTCTTGGTTGACATAGTAAATTTACAAGGAGAAAACAGAGAAGAAAAGCAGAAATGATCGAAAATGGCCAAACTAAGAGGAACTTTGGGGCAAGGTTGAGAGAAGAGTGAGTTACTAAGGAAAATAACATATAAAGAAGTATTCATTGATCGACTATCCTATGGATAATTAGCTACTGAATCCTGAACATTTTACAAACAAGTCATAAATAATTTAATAAATTCTGCAATCAATCCATTTCGTAGCTAAAACTAGATAATTTTTGGCCAAAAGAAGAAAATCTTTTAAAATAAAAATATAACTGCGTCCTCGTGGAGAATTCAGTGATTGTTCTAGCGAAGAAAAAGAAACTGGCAAAATATCATAATATCACATGCTATGATCAAAGTTCAGTTGATTAGTCAAACAGTCCACTGAACAACCACAACAATGGAAAGACTTATCACACAATCTAATGTTGGCTCTACGATCAGTTGTCAAGCCTACGCATATTTATTAATAGACAAATTTGATAATTAAGATGAACAGACTATTATCATTATTGCTGGTGACTGTTCAACATTTTATCTTGACCAGCTATGCGAAGACTATGCAAGACTGAAAATATAAGAAATGTGAAGCTAAAGGAAAGACTTAGATTACGTTATTTTTAGCTACTCGCTTTTCTCCTTTGAGTGTTGTTGCACCAATCAAAGAGACAAGGAAGAGGAGAATTGAATAGTCCTACGCCTCATGCATGAGACTCTCAGGTTCCAGGAAAGCTGTTGAGAGTTATTTAAATAGAATCATCTTACATTATTAGCATAAATTATTGGCACATGATAGGCTCAGCGGTCAAAGAAGTTGCCTTCTCATAGATTACAGAATTTAGGGCTTTGTCGTTCATCAAGGAGAGAAGGCTTTTCCCGCAAGGCTCAACTTACTTCAGCTTGTGTTTGGGTGTAAATGAAGTTTTCTGCGAAATGATCGCTGTTCGATCTGTTTTCGTGGCTAAAGCTTACCATCAATTGAGTACAAAATTTAGGAGGAGTTCAGATTAAGCAGTGCATACGGAGAAAAGTAGTATATCCATAAAGATTTGGAACTGCTTAACCTTAGGAATAGCGAACTGACACATCTAGGAAAGCCAAAAGCACTATTTTCCCCTTTATAAATATCGGCATTACCTGAAGACGGTATGGAAAATGATCTCAGATCAGAAAATTCTCAATTGCATCTTACATGAGCAGAAAACTTCAACCAGTTGAAGATTAAATGATGGAATAAGTATGATAATAGTATTACCCAAGTCAAATAAATACATCATGTATTTGGACGGAGTAATGACTGCACAGGGATGGATACATGTTAGATAGTAACAAAATATTATAAGCCACCTGGAATTTTCCAAATAATGGAGAATATCATGGGAGATCCCAAATTTACTGATATCAGTAGTATTAGTACACGCCTGCTGCAAGAGATACTTCAGAATTTGTTGACAACTCTCTGAAGTGCTCTCTTCACCATCCCTGGTGATACCACAACCAAACTTCTATGCTGCAGGCAAGTTTGCAAAAGCCCATAATTAGTGTACTTAGAATCGGCACATTTACATCTGGAAAAATAACTAGCGTAAATAATCCGAAATCCAAACCTTAGCTTTCAGTCTAAGTACGAGTTTTCCATTAAGAATCGATGATTGCACTGAATGAGCATCCAAATGAAGGTTGCTCATCGCATCAACTATCTCTATTAACAAACAATCTCTCCAAGGGCAGTTCATCTCAAGCAAAATCTCTTTCTCAATCATAGTAATATTGATATCAACTGCATTATCTTTGGACCTAAACCAGTGGTCATGTTCTATCTTATTTTCCTCGATATCACAAGCTTTCCTCTTGTTTGCCAATGCCGTTCTTCTGTTGGTGCCTTCATAATTCCTGTAACTATCGGATGTCTCTTCTGCTACTTCTAAGTTCTTTCTTCTTTCTCTAGCCTCAACTTCTCCTCTCTCTTTGCTAGATTCCAGTTCCTCTACTCTTCTTTTGAGCTCTTTTACGTAGTCTATCGTATCACCAAGAATTGATGCTTTGTCCACCTGAAGTTAAAAGTGAGGGTTCATAAAGATCAATTATGACATCTAGATTAAAATTTATAAAAAGTAAGTTGGAATAGTTTCCATCAAATTTTACTATGAAAAAAATCTTCGATTCTTGGAAGTCTTTACTACACCCAAAAAGCATATTGTGACGAAGTTCGAGATCCATGATTATTTAGAATAATTTACTCTCAAAATCTTAGGATCCTTACCTACCAAAAATTTCATTAATGAATATGTCAATATGCAACATGATGCATAAAATGTGAACTTCTATTGTTCTAGTTGTGACGAATAGTACTTTTGGAAAAAGTTTTCAAGGTTTAGCCAGAAACAGTTTTAATGATTGTTAGTACAATTACCTTGCTAATGGAAGGAACGAGTGATCTGAGAATGAGGAACTTTTCATTCAGCTTCTCTCTTCTTCTCCTCTCTGATAACACATGATTACCGCTTGTATCATCTCCTTCTGGCTTGCAACCATTATTCCTAATCCCATTTTCTTCTGGCGGTTTCAATGATCGAAGATAATCCTGAATCCAAGATGCACCAACCAAAATCTTCTTCAAGAGTTTCTGAGGTGTGTCACTTGTTGGTTTTGGAATGGTGAAATCTCTTCTCCAATGTGTAAAATTGGATGCTGGAGATCCATTAAGGAAGCATGAATCTGAGACCGACCCCTTTGAGTTTGTTAAAATCACAGAAAGAGTCCTTTCGTAGTGAGTCTCATCACCTTCAAGATCTAGGGAGGTCAAATATGCATTGTTTCCTTCTTGAAGGCAATCTAAAACATGATTCCTTATCCTTTCACCCCTTGGAGAAGAAAGAATCCTTTGAGAATTCACGAAGGATTGGGACATACAACTTTGTAATTCATCCATCCTTAAGGAATCATCAGTGTGATGATTCGGGCAGTAATCGTTTGAACTTCCACCGGGAGAACCATTTTGTATTTCCTCACATATTTTTGGATTTAGCTCCTCCACTTCGTCATGAATTGCATCAACATTTTTGGTAGGAGCATAAGAAGGAAAATTAAAAGCAAAAGGTAATAGAATATCCTCAGGTATCAAGTTGTCATTCTCCAATTCCATTGTATCTTCTATTAGTTGATCATGATCAAGAGTTGGGTGTATGGTTTCCTCTTCATCCTTTTCTACGTTTGGCGAACTTGATATAGATTGTTCAGAGCAAACAGGGATGGGAAAATCCCAGAAGGTTGTTTTAACTTGCTGTACTAGCACGGAATCCTCCAAAACCTTAAGATGTTCGTATGAAGTTGAAATCAGAAAAAAAAATGAAGTTAAATGAGAGTCAAGTGGAATTATCGACACTTTTGAAATGATGCAGTTGGAGAAAATTACCAGTTCAGTTGTACCAAGCTCCAGAACACCATCCATGAAGGGAAAGCAGACCACTGTCTGCAAATAGGAGGGAAACAAAGTCATCCATAACAGCTTTGAACCTTATTAACAATGCACATAAAAGTGAAAACATAATCATAGAGATCTAGAATGACATAAGAAAACTCTCTTTGTCTTGTCAAAGAGTCAATTAAACAAGGGAACTGAAAATCCCAATGGCAGAATATTCAATTTAAATAGTTAACAAGAACTGATATACCTGAATTGATGCACTCTGAATTGAGACAGAACACAAAACAGTCAATCCACAGAGTTTGAACACAACAAAACAAAGAGAAGCCATTAGATATTTTTATGTTCAATATGAGAAACTCAGTAAAACTCATAGGAAAAGGCCTAACCTTTGCTAAAAGAGACCTTGAGAAAGTTCTGCTGTCTGCCAATTGTGCATTATTCAACCATATATGCTGATTGTTTGCTAAGGCTCTACCTGGTAACCTGGTGGAAATATGAGAAATATTATGTTAGGCAAAATTTAATTTCAGTGAAAATGGTGGGAAATATTATTTTAAAAAAAAATATTTTGCATACCCTTGTCCTGGATTGAATGTGAAGGACATGCAAACCAAGTAGTACCATTCGGTAGAAGTTAAATCTTCAGGAGATAATGAAGCAGATGGCCTTCTGGTTTGCTGATTGTTTTCAGCTGCTGAGAGAGATTCATAAAGGTCTCTCAGTTGCTCACTTCTCTGAAGACCAAGCTGATCAGCTTTAAATTCCATCGGTTGAGTCGTCTTCCTAGTTTTGATGTCGCCATTGTAGTATCCATTAGCCCATGATAATACCCTGGAACTCAACAACATGGGTAAATAAGAAATAAAATAACATCAAAGACACGCTTAAAAGGAATTCCAATTAAAGTTGCATATTCATGATGTAAGAGTCATGACAAGGAAAAAAACACTTAAAACATGGACTGAACTCAGGCAAAGATGAATGAATTACTAATCGACTGTAAACAGGCAAATTGAAAAGGATTACACAAATAAGATAATCTCTAACTGTTCAATTATCGGAAGAATCAGATGCAGATATTCCTCAGTGCATTAGAAATTATCAATATAGCAAAAAATGTAAGCCAAGAATAAATAAAATATTAGGAAAACATAAAATGCAATTGATACATGGCCTTCTTCTTAACTTCACAAATTCCCTGAATGTCGAGCATCATTTGCATGCCTGGAATTTGAAAAGTTTGGGACTTACCACAAAACATAGAGTCTATTCAAATTGTAGTTCTCTTATATATTCTTAATTCATAAGCATAAAAAGATGATCAAGGTAAAGAAAAAGCTTCTCAATTTACCAAAGGAGATCCACTGGCAACATGTACAAATGAAATTCTGACCATTTCCATTAGCATGTTGCAGAGAAAACACAAAGAAAATCCCTGTAACAACTAAGCATTTCAAAACGACATTAGATTACAATTGAATAAACCCATGATGACCCTGATATAGAGCTCTACTCAGTTTCATAGGAAACACAGATGAGGAAAAAAAGAATATGAACTTGAAGAATAGAAGAGTCAGTAAGAGTTAATAAATAAACTCCATACCCTTGTTGTCTAGATGAAGCAGACCAAAAGATTGCATAGCTCCACCGCAAATTTCTAACAGTTGCTGCAAGCTGCTGTTTAAAGTGATTCTCTTGCAACCCTTCTTGGATTTCCCCCCCTGCTTCCATTGCTAGAGTCTTTGACACATAACCAGCTAAATCACTAAGCAAAATGCTTCAAAAGAAATATCCATTTTTTTTATCCTAATCAAGAATCTTTAGCGTCGATCGGTTTCTATTGATAAAGTGCTGGTAAAAAAAGAGCTACTTCCCTTCCACCCAAAATGGAATGGTGTTAGAAATTTTTTTTTTTTTTTCCAATTAAGTTTATCCTAAGAATGCTCAATAGGTGACAGAGAGTTAACATGCTATTATCTCTTGCCAAATCAAAAAAGTTACACCCAAATTTGAGGCTCTTACCACAAAACCCCGTGAACAATTTTTTTTTTTTTTGTTCCTATGAGCCCCAATGAAATTTGAGGGTATATCAAAAAATCTTTGTTGATGCCATGGCTAACCATTATTTTGATTGTGTAGCTTGTTAATCCATTAACACTGTTAGAGAGTAACATGGGAAAAGGTCTAAAGTTTAAGGGGTCTTGTGAGGCACACCAAAGTTCAAGGGGGTTAGTAGAATAAAAGAAAATTTTTTTGGCGGGTGTATAGGGGTATTTTTTTTTCTTTTTTTGTACCCTTCCTATGTTCAAGATATATATAATTGTCTAACAGAGTTTATGAAGAATGGATTTTCTTATATTAGACCCTTGCACAAATGTTAATATTCATATTAGACGTTCAAACATTTTAGTTTGTTATTAGACCCTCAAATATTCATATTTTCAAATATTCATATTATATTAGAACCTCTCAAAATTAGACCTTTGCTATTTGAAGTTAGACCCAAATCAGTTGTTTGGGACCCAAAGATAGTCCCACACCAGCGGGTTATAAGAGAATTTGAGGATTTAAATAGATAAGCTAAATATTTAAATGTAGCATTGGCTAGTCAATTTTGGCAGTAATTTGAGCTAAACAACACGATACATTCAGTAGATCCGACGGCTTACACCATGTCAATGGGCCTGCGGGCCCTGGGTGTGACTAATACTATCAAAGCAGTTTGCTAGCTGGAAATGTAAAGCTCATTGCTATTCTGGAGTAATGCTACACCGTGTGAGCACGGCGGGAGCAACCTCTAAAGCCTGTAGGAGCCACCTGATGCCGGGATGTGTCAATCGTCATGTTGCGATGAAGGTGCCATATATGTAAAGTGAGGTGATTGTGAGACCCCAAAGACAGTCTCATATCGTTAGGTTATAAGAGAATTTAAGAGTTTAAATAGCCAAGCTAAAGACTTAAGTACAGCATCGTCTAGTCTATATTGACACTGATTTGACTTAAACAATACGCTACACTTAGTGGACCCCACGGCTTATACTGCACCAACTGGCTCAGCGCATGACAAGATGCACTGTTGAAATGAGACCCACATTTCAAATTACTGACTTCAGTGCCTCATTTCTTGCTGCAATAAAAAACTGCCGAACTTGTGGTCTAAAGATACACCAGCAGAGAGCAGAAAGTCTGAGCTTTTAGCATGTATTTTCTCAATAGAAGAAAACCCACCTCATCAGTTGCTCAATTTGCATTAGAGACCAAAATCCAGCTCAAATTTGGCATGAACTTCAGAAAAAAGAACATTTTGATAGCAGAAAGTAATTAACTGCTACAAATGCCAATGGCTCAAAGAGTGTAGATTATAAAGTGGAAAACTTTTACTTTCTTCATCTCTTCTAATAATGATGCTAACTAACCAAGCAACATTTTCTCCTCTGTTTTTGTCCTAAATAGAGATAGATTCTAGGAGATCAAAGTTGGCCACTTTTACAGCCTTTTGATCAGAACATTATTGTGTTTTACTTTTTCCCTTAAGATTGTGAAGGGTCTAAAGAATTCATGAAAGGAATTTTTGTTTTTGGTTTATGTCCAAAATTCAGATGGTGATTTTACATGTGGTTTGAAGCAGTCGAGAAGTATGTTGGGAATTTTAGTCTCACCGCCTACTACGATTAACGCAACTTAGAAGCCAACTCACAATCAATAAGATATAAAATAACCACAATCAAGAAGAAAGAACACCTAGATTTACGTGGTTCAGTTGACCAACTTCGACCTACATCCACGGGCAACAATACGAGAAATTCACTATGTATCAGGGAGAACTATAATAGGAACCACTCAACTCTCATCTCTAATATCTCAACCTCACATACGTAATCAACTCTCATATTATCTCCAAAGCCCTCTCCTTACAATATTTTGAACCAACAAAGATTGTGAAACCCTCTCCCAATGATGTAATCTTTTGCACGGATAAGGACTACGAAACCCTCGCCTCTCGCACAATATTCTTGAATCAGGATACGTCCTCTGCTAACCCTAAATTACAAGAATATTGGCTCCCTCTCCTCTGCTTAGTTTTTCCTCCAATAATAAAAGAGTACATATAGGGAAACCAAAACCCTATCTCTAGTCTAACTTCCTAATTAGAATAGGTTTCAAACTCCTAATCATGATGAGACTCAATCTCCTAATCGTGATAGATCTCTAACCATATATAATTCTCATGAAGTTATACAAAGAATCAAAGACATAATCTTAACAATCTCCACATTAGATTTGATTCCCAAACTCCCTAGAAGATATATCATCGTCATCTTGAAACTTTGTCTCTCCCGCTAGAGTCTTTTATTCCTTTCTCACTTCAAATCAAAGCACTTGCACTCCAACTGGATGCCTTTATGACCCTCACTTTCATCTGCCTTGTTGTGGCACCTCTACATCTCTTATGTGCACTAAGAGATCTTTGCCACCTCTGACATTAGAAGTAAATCAATCATACTTCTTCTCCCAATCTGAACTTGACAATAGTCTTCCCCCACTTGTTGTCCTCGTACTCCACCTGCATTGCTCGTCTCGAATTATATCGCTACATCTTTCCTACTCCACACTACGAGTCAGATACCTCCATCTTCTTCATCACTTGGCTTGAACCAAATATGAGCGTTCATCATCTTCAAGTCTAATGCTACCATATTCATCAGTATATGTGTCACTCAGTCGTTCCTGCTTGCAAGCTCTACTTAATCCGGCACTGTCCTCCTCGAGTCTACACACCAATCAACTACTGCTCCTGTGATGACTCTGAATAATTATATACTGACAACTCTACTGCTAGAATCATATCTGATTCTCTACGTCAATCTTATCTGTCGCATACTCGTTTGTCCTATCTGCCATCTTATCACCATCAGAACTTTTCAGCACCTTCTGGCTAATCTGAATAAAATCTAAAAAATTAAACTCTCCCATCACGTTCAAAGCACTCCAAAACCTCAGAATCGACTACTAGATCGCCAAAATCCATCATCGATTTGGCCATCTACACTCCAATCAACCTCATCCGTTGAATTTTGATCCAAAACACCAAACTCCAATTAAGTCAAACACCCGATCATTGTATCCTCAATCATGTGATTTCTTTCTTGAATAGCAATCATTCTTTTCCCTGTTATGTGTTTGACATCACACACGGATCAAACCCCAAGAACATCTCTATGGGTCTCTACTTTTCTCGCATGAAAAGTATTGGCTGATGTGACTTCACCTCTCACGTGATTGGTCACGTGCTCTTCTACTCCTTTTCTTCACACGAATCACTGCTGACGCGCTGCCGCCTTGGCGTCAAGTCCAGGATTCTCTTCTATTGATCGTTCTCCACCGCTGACCATCTTCTCCTCCTTTTTTTCTTCTTCATCTTAGATTCTTGTAACACTAATCTTCAATCTTGCACGACGTCATTTTCTATCTTGCGAACTCGCTTCCAGATCCATCAACATAGCTCTGATACCACTTGTTGAAAATTTTAGTCTCTCCGCCTACTACGGTTTGTGCAATTTAGAAGCCAACCCACAATCAATAAGATATAAAATAACCACAATCAAGAAGAAAGAATACTGATATTTATATGGTTCAGTCGACCAACTTCGACATACGTCCACGGGCAACAATACGAGAAATCCACTATGTATCAGGGAGAACTACAATAGGAACCGCTCAACTCTCGTCTTTCATCTCTCAACCTCACATACATAATCAATTCTCATATTATCTTCAAAGTCTTCTCCTTACAATCTTTTGAACAGACAAAGACTGTGAAATTCTCTCCCAATGATGTAATCTTTTGTACGGATAAAAACTACGAAACTCTCGCCTCTCGCACAATATTTTTGAATCAGGCTACGCCATCTGCTAACCCTAAATTATAAGAATATTAGCTCTCTCTCATCTGCTTAGTTTTTCCTCCAACAATGGAAGAATATGTATAGGGAAACTAAAACTCTATCTCTAGTCTAACTTCCTAATTAGAATAGGTTTTAAACTCCTATTCATGATGAGATCTCTTAATCATGATAGATCTCTAACACTATCTATATCTCATGAAGTTATACAAAGAATCAAAGACATAATCCCAACAAAGTAGAGGTAGTTAGGTTTGGCTTTTTATTCTCAAAATGGAAAAAAATTAAAAATTAAAAGATTTGGCATATGGTGTATTTGTCATATTCTTCTTGTTTCTTGAGTTTTATTGCAGGTTATATATCTTAAAGTTCCTAATCTTTACGCTAAAACTCCGATGTTGTTGTGAGAGTTGAGGGGTCAATGGGAGTTGAACTTGGATTGCTCTGATACTATTTAAAGTTCCTAACAATTACACCAAAACTCTAAAGTTGTAGTGAGAGCTGAGGATTACATTTTTTTACTTTAACAAATTGTGTTATATTTCAAGGTCATGGAAAAAATCAGAGGTTCCAGAATCCACTTTTATCTGCTAATTTAATGATTGTTGTGATTTGTAGTCATAATGAGAATTTTATCTCAGAATTATAATAAATAGATTTCGTTTTGGAGTAAAGTTTGAGAATCTCCTATTATAGACAAGAAAATTTTATTTTTTTACCCTCACCATATTATCTCCTCCGACGAGAAAGACTTCTTTAATGGGGGGAAAGACCAAATTCTTGATGGCTCGTTTCATGTTTTTCTTGTAAATTTAGGCAATTAGATCAAAATTACATCATACCAGAGTACTAATTTACTTTTGCTTTGTATTTGATCTGCTAGAAATTGTTTCTTATGTCCTTTTTTTCTCATAATCACCATCATCATAATTATAACCATCAACTTTTTTGTTGCGTGTGGAAGCATGATCAACACTAGCTCGAAAGATTAAATTATGTTTGAACTCTAGACTCTTACGTAGACAAGAATGAATAGAGAACAGCTACGTACGTTTAATTCAAAATGAAAGTTTTATATGATATATGTACTCCCTGGTTTGTTTGGAATTATGCACTACCTGCTAGTGTTATAGCGTACATGCCAGGTGCGTTGGCGTAGAAAAAATGAATTCTAAAAACAAAGCCAACACATATCAACATACTTAATTTACACATTAAATTTTATTTTTCTAGTAAAAATTAGCAGTTACATAAAAGGTTTTTTTAAAAACAACTTCAAGACCTAGCAAGAGTTCAACCAGCTATTTCGGTATCTAGTATACGTGCCTGATACGAGTCACATTGATGCAGAGATAAAAAAAAAAGTACAATCTTTGGAAAAGAGAATAATCTGTGAGGTCAATTGACAGGATACGTAATTGAAAAGGCGCCAATGCAATATTCTTATGGAGTGTGATTCAGAATCGACACAGGTAGAAGGGAGTTCTTCTCATTTCTGCATCAAACCAACAATACCTTTACAGTGTAAAATATTTCTTTGTTTTTGAGCACATAATGTACTTGAAGTTGTATCCAGTTATACATCCTATGAGTTGAGTGAATAACGCTGATATTTACATTGGAAAATTTACTCCCTTGATACTATACTAGTGCGTACCAGCAGAGAACGCCATCATAACAAACAGTGCCAACATAAATCAAGAAACAGTCATCTCATCTCATCATATATAGCATTAAGTTTTCTAATTGTAGAAGTATGTGAAATTGGGAGTATCAACATTAACAGTAAAGTTGTTGATGATTATGGGATTATTTTGGTGCCTTTTAATCAATGTTATAGATGTGCAAGAACATTAAAAAATGTGAACTGTTCTTAAGAGGACCCTTTAGTTGTATCCTACAAAAATTCCTGCTCATTTACCACAATATACATTATCTATTCTAAATAATATTATTTATCTCTAAATGACTCTTTCCGTAAGGCCATCTGTGATACAACGTAATCCAAACGAAACCGGTTCTGTGTCAAAATCATTTTCCATTAGAATCCAAAAAAATTTCTTCGTACTGAGAATGTTTCAAAACTGTGCTCTTTTGTCGATGGAGAGATTAGCAGATTAATTGCCTTCACATAATTTTACCTCTGATTTATGAGTGATGAAGAGAAAGAGAAGTTACCTCCACAAACTCAAGAGCAATCACCACAAATACCATGTTGTATATGTAAACAGGCAAACAAGCAAAACTGTATGCTTGTGAGCTTACTTATTTTGTTCTTTGGCAATAAAATCAGCTCACTTATTAATAAAAGAAATGGAGTTAGAGATAAATACAAGAGAATGTGACTGTCCTAAACAGACTGGCAATAAATGGGCATTTATGAGAGTATGTTTGTTTTTGAGGTTTTGGTATCAAGAGCTGAGCAGACTGACGTACCCAGAATTGTACATGTGGACCCACTATTTGCTTGATCTATGCCTCACATTTACAGACTCCTTATCTCACCAATTGGACATAGCACTTAATGGGGATAGAGGTTTGAAAGATAAACAAGTTCTTTTAAATTCCCGCAAACAACCCCCCCCCAGTGGGGGCGCGAAATCCCCTCCCCATCACTCATTTAGCTTTTATGTAACAGGAGATAATGAATCAATTTTTACCTGTACGGGATACGTGTAAATATACACAGAGTCTAGGTGGTAGCAAATATTTGAAGGATATTTTGAAGAAATCGCGAGAAGTTTGGTGAAGAACAGGTGTTGGAAGAGCTTAAGGTTCTGTTTGGGAGCTACGCAGCGGACCGCGGTGCAAGGTCGGTCGACCGCGATCGTGCACGAATCCAGGATTTGTGTCTGGATTTGGCGCGGTCGACCGCCACGGTCGACCGCCAGACACTGTAGACGATTTATGGTGTCTGTCGTTGGATCGCGGTCGACCACGAGATTGGGGGCGGTCGACCGCCAATCGGGTCAAAACCCAGTTTTGGTTTCCTGATCTTATTTGGTTTTGGTTTTTGTATAAACACCAATACACGTTCTAGGGTTTTTTAAGGCAATAGTTTGGAATATTTGGAGCACAGAAAAGAGGTATTTTCTGAGCTATTTGATTAGGGTTTATTTGGAGAGATTAAGAGCTTTATTGGTGAGATTAGTTTGTTCCTTCGAGTGATTTATAATCTTAAGTTGTACTATTCTTCTATATTAGTGAAAACCTCATCCCCTTCTTGTCCCATGGACGTAGGCAATTGCCGAACCACGTCAACATTGGTGTTTTGTGTGTGCATTGATTTTGGTTAGTTTTGGCCCTCTTTGATCGGCATTTGTTTTGGTTCCTCGACACGATTTTCTACAACAGTTGGTATCAGAGTTCGGGCTACGCTTGGGCTATTTGGAGGAGTAGATCAATTTAGGAAGCTCGTCTAGGGTTTTAGTTGGTGAGAAAGGTGGGTCTTTTTGGTAAAGTTTTTTTCTTTTCTCAGTTTTGGATCTATTCTTCGTTTGTTTCCGCACTGGTTGTTGGTGTGTTGAGGATTATGGCCGAGAAAGAGGGAGTTGAGGGTGGTTCTTCAGGTGTGAAGACTGTCCAAAGTTTGAGTATTCACTCGATGAAGATTGACATGGAGAAGTTCAATGACACTAACAATTTTGGACTTTGGCGATGCGAAGTCTTGGATGCGCTTAATGCGCAGAATTTAGAAGATACGTTAGAGTTGGACGAGAAACCGGACGACATTGATGAGAATGTTTGGAAAAAGATGAATCGGACAGTGTGTGGTGTGATTAGGTCTTGTCTCACTCAAGATCTAAAATATGATGTGATAAATGAGACTTCAGCTAAGAAGATTTGAGAAGTCCTAGAGAGCAAGTACTTGACGAAGAGCGTCGAAAATCATTTGTATTTGAAGAGGAGGCTTTATCGCTTCTAATTGAAGAAGGAGATATCCATTAGTGATCACATGAACCACTACACGAAACTTCCTACAGATTTGGCGAATGTAGATGTCATTGTTAAAGATGAGGATAAGGCGTTGCTATTGTTAAGTTCCTTGCCCGACGAGTAATATGAGACGTTTGTCCTTACTCTTATTAATGGGAAGACATCTCTTTCATATAGCGAGGTCACCGCTGCATTAGTGAATTACGAACTTAGGAAGAAGGACGAGGAGACTTCTATTGAGCCGGTAGCGGGGGCATTGGTTACAAGAGCAAAGAGTCCAAACCGATGTAGAAGGTCATAGTCTAGAGGGGCACATCTTGGAATTTGTAGGAATCAGTATACTTTTTGTAAAGAAGATGGACATTGGAAAGCTGAATGTCCAAAGTTGAATGATCAAGCCGGGAAGAATAAGGGGAAAGCTATTCAGGCTTCAGAGGTGAATGTTGTCAAGGCTAGTGACAACGATTCAGATTCGGATACTTCGGGCTATTCATTATCTACACTGCCGTCAGTTTGTGTTGCCTACTCTACAGAGTGGATGTTGGACTCGAGTGCTACATATCATATTTTTCGTAGGAGGGATTGGTTCTCCAGCTTTCAGGAGTTAGAAAGAGGGGATTTGGTGCTCATGGGTAATGATCATCAATGCACTATTGGTGGTATTGGCACCGTTCAGATTAGGATGAGTGACGGAGTGATTCGGGAGTTGGTTAGAGTAAGGTTCGTTCCTCAGTTGAAGAAGAACATCATTTCACTTGGAGCTTTGGAGGTAGCAGGCTATAGGGTGACCTTGGCAGATGCACGTTTGAAGATTACATTTGGGTCCATGATTGTGATGAAGGACGTCGGAATGAGTAACTTATACTATTTGCTTGGGAGCATGATGATTGATAGATCGCTGACGACTTCTTTGGCTAGACTGTGCCATTGTTTGGTGCTGAGATATATGATTGGTGATGCCATGCATAGGTTGTTGAGGAGTGCTTTGATCTGCAGATGGAAGTCCTTTGAGCACAATTGGATGAGCAAGACCATGGTGGAGTTAGGCACTTCTATCCATCGAGCGAGGGGTCTTTTAGGAGGTGTTCAGTCAGGCATTTGGGGGCCTTCCAATGAGCCATCATTGGGAGGTAATCGTTTTGTAGTTTCCACAGTTGGTGATTGTTCTAGGCATTATTAGGTCGTGACCAGTTCCCGTTGGTGTAAAGTCCTAGAAGTCAACAACAATTGGAAGAAGTGTATTGACAGAAAGGTAACTCGTTGTTCTAGCTTTGATAGGGGTCCTTTCTTGCATTTGTGCCGAGCTCATGGCAACTTGAAACACTTCATTGATGTGGAGACTTTGGGGTGACAAGATGAGATGACAGTTTCGATGGGTCGTTCCTTTCTGGAGGAGGATCGGCGTTGATTGTCGAGCATTAGTTCTGGTTCTAGAGTTTCGACATATTTAGGTCATCTTAGTCATAGATCGCCGACTGCTGCATTAGGAGTTATTGGATCTGGTGGAGCTACTTCAGATTTTGGTTGACGTCGGATATTTGATTACCCAGTATTTGGTCACATCGAGGATGTGAGATTTGATCCGATTGCGCGTTTGGGATTCGGATGCGCATTTTATTATCGTTTAGGAGCTTCTGATTTTGTTCTGAGCAGGAATGTCACTTTTGACTCTCAGCAGGTGGAGAGTGTTGATCAGGTCATTTGGATATTACAGCAGGTGGAGGGTGATGCTACTTCACGTTGGGTGAAACTTATTCCACATACTCCATATCATACTATGTCATTTGGAATTCCAGCTGAGGTGACACAGGTTGGGGATCATTTGATTTCGGATGCAGATGATGGATTGGTTTTGGATTCGGTTGCAGTTGGTGGACATGATTTGGATACGGCCATTGGTTCACCTCATATGGAGGTGTTTAATTTGTATCAGTTTGGGGTCGCTATCAGTTGCATATCCGTTGGCGATATTAGGAAAGAGTTGCAGACTTGATTGAGGGCCTTTGGAAACCGTTTGGGTGAACTACGTGAAGACTTGATTCCTTGGGTAAGAGGATACGTAGGCAGTCTTTATGATGTAGCCGATTTGGTGAGTAGATACCGACGTTTGGGTGAGTGTTCGCACTCTCGTTTGGGTCTCGACTTGTTGAGGATTAAGAAGCAGCTAGTGAGGCATTTGGCTTGGTTGGTGTCGGCTCAGTTTTGGTAGAAACTTCGCCGAGGTGGAGAATTGAAGAAACCGCGAGAAGTTTGGTGAAGAACAGGTGTTGGAAGAGCTCAGGGTTCTGTTTGGGAGCTGCGCGATGCAAGGTCGGTCGACCGCGATCATACACGAATCCAGGATTTGTGTCTGGACTTGGCGCGGTCGACCGCCACGGTCAACCGCCAGACCCTGTAGGCGATTTATGGTCTCTGTCGTTGGATCGCGGTCGACAGCGAGATTGGGGGCGGTCGACCGCCAATCGGGTCAAAGCCCAGTTTTGGTTTCCTGATCTTATTTGGTTTTGGTGTTTGTATAAATACCAATACACGTTCTAGGGTTTATTAAGGTAAGAGTTTGGGATATTTGGAGCACAGAAAAGAGGTATTTTCTGAGCTATTTGATTAGGGTTTATTTAGAGAGATTAAGAGCTTTGTTGATGAGATTAGTTTGTTCCTTCGAGTGATTTGTAATCTCAAGTTGTACTCTTATTCTTTATTAGTGAAAACCTCATCCCCTTCTTATCCCGTGGACGTAGGTAATTGCCGAACCACGTTAAAATTGGTGTTTTGTTTGTGCATTGATTTTGGTTGGTTTTGGCCCTCTTTGATCGGTATTTGTTTTGGTTCCTCGACACGGTTTTCAACAACATATTTTTCAAAAACCGATATTTGAAAGGTCAAACATGCATTTGAAGGCTTTTTTTTTTAATCAGCAGTCAAAGATAAATCTATTATATATTATCTATTATTAAAGAAATTAGCATTATGGTCATAAACTTTTGTTGCTCCACCGGATGTGAGTCATGCTTTTAAAAACTCAAAAATGTTCCACAGCTTACAATTGTAACTCACAGGACAGACAAAATTGGAGTAATCGGGTAGAAAACCACCATGTTCACTTCAGCACCCCTAACATTTCGTAGTCATGCAGGCAATACCTGCACTGGAAGACTATTAAAGATAAAAACAACAAGACACTGTATGTGTTATATGGGTCGAAATTTGGACTCACAAAGCATTTTTTTTTAAATCCACTCTAGAAGTATCTAGGCGGTATGACTTTGACCTGAATTACTCTAATATTATGTGAAAGTTCCCTGCCACGACATCAAAACTCTGAAATTTTGGTGTGCATCAAGGATTATGGTTATATACTCTAATAAACGTGTTGTGCGCAGCGAAAATTTCGACAGCACCTCTGGTGCTCGACAAGAGAGTAGATCTCAACTAAATCCATGTTTCACAAAGGAAATAAGAACCGAAAGTAAAATATCTCAACAAAGTGGGATATCAGCTCTTCCTCTCATCAGTTCTAGGATTGACTTGTCGAGGAAACCTAAACTCTCTATTACAAATCACAGCACGAACAATCAATTTTAACGTGGTTCGGCAAGTTGCCTACGTTCACGGGGCAAGGAGGGGGGAGATCTACTATTAGAGGGAGAGAGTACAAATAAGGTTTGCAATCACACAAATCTCATAAATAAAACCCTTCAAACAAACTCTCAAATCTCTCACAATTTCTCTCTTAAAAGGGGATGCTAAAACCCTCTCAAAGTCAGCACGGAAAACTGCACAAAATCTCCTCTTGAAAGTCGGCGGCTCACTGCATTTTCTTCTGCAGTTTTTCTTTTCACGCCGCTGCTTCCCTCTGTGATTCTCCCCTTGCACACAACCCTAGGGAAAACACAGGCTTCTTTATAAACCTAGCTATCGGGTGGGCCATCACCTTGTCTCTCTAAAGAAAACCGCATTCACACTTGCATGTGGTCCCCACGCGCGTTCACACTTGCCTCTAGCCCCCACGAGAGCAAAACACACTCACGCGTAAACGCGTTCGTGGAGTTCGTGGGTGACAGAATGTGGGTGGCCCCCACACCCTACGTGTTCACAATTTTCCACCTCGGTGAAGTTTCTTCCAAAACTGAGCCGACACCAACCAAACCAAATGTCTCACTTGTTGCGTCCAGTACGAAGTGAAACAAAATCACGACAACGGACTCCATCCACAACAAGTCGAGACCTAAATGAGAATGCGAACAAACTCTAAATGTCGGTATCTACTCTCAAATCGGCTGCATCATAAATGACTGCCTACGTATCCCATTACCCAAGGAATCAAGCCGCACGTAGTTCATCCAAATGGCCTCCAAAGGCCCTCAATCCAATAGAATAGTTCGTAACCCTCCTCCAATATCATCAACTCTGTGACTGATAGCACCTCCAATAGCCTCAACGTGTAACGAATCAAACACCTCCACCTGAGGTGGACTAATGGCCATATCCAAACTACATCTATCAGCTGCACTCGAATCAAAATCCAACTCATCATCTGCATCCAAAACCAATTGATCCCCAAACTGTGTCACCTCAGCTGGAATCCTAAAAGATGCAGTATGATCAAGAGTATGTAGAGTAATCTTCACCCAATGTAGAGTAGCATCACTCTCCACCTGCTGTGATACCTCTATGATCTGTCCAAAACTCTCCACCTGTTGAGAATCAATAGGCTCCCTCATTGAAACCTCATCTAATGTGGCATTACCAGACCAAATATCCAATTGAGTTTTACCTCCAATCATAGCAGTTGACAACTCTTTAATAGGATGATCCAAATATGTCGAAGCCTCAGTCCAGAAACTCTTCTGCAGACTATTGCTTGACAACAAACACTGATCCTCCTCCAACAAGGCACGGTTCTCCAAATTTACCACCCTATCTAGTTGTCCTAATATTTTCTTTCTTACGAAGTGTCTCGAAATGTCATGAGCTCGGCTCTAATACAAAAATAAGTCCATCTTGTACCTCCCGCCAAAATCAGAATAAAGTATCTTCACCTTATTGTCTATCATACACTTTTTCAATCTGTTGGAGACTACTAGGACTTTATCTAAAGAGGATTTGGTTGCAATCCAAACACGTTTAGAACAGCCACCAACAAAGAAAACCAAATATCTATGTCCTCCCAATGATGCCTCTTAGGAGGCTCCCAAATATCCACATGAACTCCATCTGAAAGACCCTCCGTGCGGTGAATAGATGTATCAAACTTCACCTCAGTCTTCTTGCTCACACTAAAGTGTTCACTGGATTTTAAATTGCAGGTTGTTACACCCATCTCCAAATCAATACTGGAATGACAAAGCCCCAAATGTCGTAGTCTAGTCGAATTAACAGATGTTGCCAGCTCTCCACCTGTCATTGTATCTCCAATCAAATAGTACAGGTTATTCCTTCTGACGCCCTTCATCAAAATCAAAGAGTCTTCCACGATCTCGAGAACCATATCCTCAACACGAACCTTCAGACCTTCTCCAACCAAAGCTCCAATTGATATTAAGTTCTTCCTCAAGAAAGGAACATATCTCACATCATATAACTCTCTAACAGTCCCGTCAAACATTTTGATGTGAGTTCTTCCTATCCTAAGGATCTGGCATGCACGATTGTCTTCCATGTACACCACACCACTATCTAGTTTCTCAAAACTGGAGAACTCCCTTCTAGGACACACATGATAGGTCGCACCACTATCCAACATCCATTCGGATTCCTCCGAATAGCTACCTGTAGGACTGATAAAAAGCGAATAAATAGAAGTATCAGAAATATTACCGTCTGGTATAACGATGTTTGCTTTTGATGATGGTTGCTTCTCTTTTCCCTTCTACTTATTCTTCATCCATTCGTCGAGCTTTAGACAATCTTTCTTCCAATGACTAGTCTTCTTGCACCAAGCACACTGATCTTTTTCAATTGTAGGATGCCCTACTCTAGACTGTGACTTTCAATTCTTTTGGTTTGGATTCTTCCCTCTTGCAATCAATGCCTCCGCTACCGGCTCAACCGAAGTCTCCTTATCCTTCTTTCGAAAATGATAGTTCATAAGTGCAGCGGTGACCTTACTATACGAAAGGGATGCATTTTCATTAATTAGGGTAAGAACAAATGTCTCGTATTCCTCATCAGGTAAGGAACTCAACAACAGCAACGCCTTATCCTCATCTTCAATCATAACATTCACATTTTCTAAATCCGTAAGAAGCTTCGTGTAGTAATTTATGTGATCACTAATGGAGGTTCCCTTCTTCAATTGGAAGCGATAAAACCTCCTCTTCAAATGCAAACAATTTTCAACACTCTTGGTCAAATACTTGCTCTCAAGGATCTCCTAAATCTTCTTTACAAAAGTCTTATTCATCACATCATACTTCAAATCTTATGTTAAACAAGACCTAATAACACCACACGTCGTCCGATTCATATTCTTCCAAACCTTCTCTTCAATATCATCTGGCTTGACATCTAACTCCAAAGTGTCTTTCAAATTTTGCGCGCTTAGCGCATCCAAAACTTTGCATCTCTAAAGTCCAAAGTTGTTCTTGCCATTAAATTTCTCCACATCTATTGTCGTAGAGTGGATATTCAAACTTTGAATGGTCTTCACACCAGAAGCACCATCTTTAACACCTTCTTTCCCGGCCATATTCCTCAACACACTAACAACCAATGCGGAACAAACTGAAGAATAGATCCAAACTTGAGAAAGATAGAGTCTTTACCAAAAAGATCTCACATTTATCACCAAACGAAGCCCTAGACGAACTTCCAAAGCGATCTACTCCTCCAAATAGCCCAAGCGTAGCTCGAGCTCTGATGCCACTTGTTATGTGCAACGAAAATTTTGGCAGCACCTCTGGTGCTCGACAAGAGAGTAGATCTCAACTAAATCCCTGTTTCACAAAAGAAACAAGAACCAAAAATAAAATATCTCAACAAAGTGGGATATCAGCTCTTCCTCTCATCAGTTCTAGGACTGGCTTGTCGAGGTAATCTAAACTCTCTATTACAAATCACAGTATGAACAATCAGTTTTAACGTGATTTGGTAAGTTGCCTATGTCCACAAGGCAAGGAGGGGGGGAGATCTACTATTAGAGGAAGAGAGTACAAATAGGGTTTACAATCACACAAATCTCACAAATAAAACCCCTCAAACAAACTCTCAAATCTCTCACAATTTCTCTCTCAAAAGGGGATGCTAAAACCCTCTCAAAGTCAGCACGGAAAACTGCACAAAATCTCCTCTTGAAAGTCGGCGGCTCACTACATTTTCTTCTGCAGTTTTTCATTTCACGCTACTGCTTCCCTCTGCGATTCTCCCCTTGCACACAACCCTAGGGAAAACACAGGCTTCTTTATAAACCTAGCTATCGGGTGGGCCATCACCTCGTCTCTCTAAAGAAAACCGCGTTCACACTTGCATGTGGTCCCCACGCGCGTTCACACTTGCCTCTAGCCCCCACGAGAGCAAAACACACTCACGCGTAAACGCGTTCGTGGAGTTCGTGGGCAACAGAACGTGGGCGCCCCCCACACCCCACGTGTTCACCAGATGTTGGACTATAAAATCATGATCCTCAATCCCTACCACGACTTTGAAGTTCTGCCATAATGTTAAGACTTAAGATCTTTTAAATCGATTCGGAATAGTCCACATTCAAACCCCACTAGTCACAAATCTAAGTGGATACTTAAAAAAGTGAAACCGCTGGATAATTTCTCTCGTTTTACACTAGAAAGTTTTTCGGGGGACTCAACAAAGCAAATTTGGTTTTTGACACTATTATAACTTCTCACGTGTCATCAATAGGATCTATGGTTTCATTTGAACTATATCTTTGTTTGTTTCTGTTGGGAGGGGGGAAAATTATCTCTCTACTTCTCACACCTAATCCATTCCCACGACCGCGGTACTACTAAACTTTTTCTTTTTTCTCCTTTTTTTTTCCAGTGATTAATCCTAATCATGACGTAGTTAAGATAATTTGAGAAGAAAAACTCTTCGGTGCGTGTGGTACTTATTGTTCAATATAGTCTTACTGACATGATGTATGTTTGTGACCTTAACAGTTGATCTGAATCCCAAAGTCAAAGTGCTACTCATTCTATCAAAAGAGTAGTAGAGAGCAGTGAAGGATGAGCATCAAATTAGGTGAGAAGGGTGACGACATTTTTGAAACAATGTCCATTTTGCTTCTCTTACAACAAATATACTTTTTTTGAGTTCTAGACTAATGACAATCCTTATTAGTTTCCAAGATGCTCTCTCCAAAAATCTTCTTGCACTTCTACATTAAAGATTTTTAGAGCTAATCAGTATTGACGTTTGTTGTGTCTTAATATTTGGTGAAAGATTAGCTTGTCAATACTATACTAATAAAACAGTAATCTCTGGTTGTATTTTTTGCCATTTGTCAAATCTTAAAGCTTAGCTATTTAATTTCTCTATTTAAAGCGTCATGACTCTTTAGTTTACCTTGATTATTAATTCATATTTTTTCCTCCATCTCCCTTCCAAATAAATATCCTTTATTAATCCCTACTCCAAGAAACCTTTCTACTCCTTGCTCAAATTCGCAACAAAGAATTTATCATATTTTGCATCTCATATTCCCCATAACAACAAACTATTCTATCTTCAAAAATGTTATTTTCTATTTTATTAATATTTTTCTTGCAGAAAGGCTTCAGATGAGAGCATCTTCCTTCTTCTACTTGCTAATCCTTTTCATAATTCAATTTCTAGTTCGAATTCTCTTTTTTATTGTTTCATATTTGGTAAGGGTTTGTCTTGATGCATTTGTTTTTCTATTTTATTACATCTTAAAAAAAATTAATTTGAACCTCATCAATATAACAAATTAATATCATGTCCTGTGCATCGCACGGGAGAAAACTAGTATGATTAACATATTCTAATTTGACAATTTTGAAAATAACCTAGTTCAATTTTGAACTAGCTCCACTTTGTCCAAGTTAGTCTAAACTAGACTCTATTAAACTGGTTCTAGTTTAGACACACTTTGACTGATTTTTAGACTAGAACATATTTGGGTCATTCTAATAGGTGTTCTCTTTTGGATCAGGGTGACATATTCGTTTCTAGTTTAGTTATTGATCAAAGTTTGGTCTAAAAAATAGTTTGCACCCCTTTTTAATTTATCAAACTAGAACAAAGCATACGGAGATATGGACCCATTGTAGCTTCACTAAAGCAGGTTTATTGAGTTTGCCGAGCAGGCCCTTAGGTTTAATCATGTTCAACTAACTTTAATTATGTTTCGGTCCATTTGCATGACTTGTGTCATGTGTAACACAGCACTCAATTGTATTAAACCTTGTACATTGCACCCAACTACTCGTACAGTGGGTTGTACCCTTGTAGATGGTTTAGGTTTAGATTCACAATCCATGAATATGACTTTTTTTTTTAGGGCCTGTTTGTTTTACTAAAAAAAAGAGGGAAATCAAAGAAATGGAAAAATATTAAAATGAAGAATTGGTTTGGGAGTGTTTAGTTGGTTAAAAAAAGAAGGAAATAAAAAAAATGGAGATGAAATGATGTTAGTTGTCACATTATTATTGGATGATGTGAGTGATTTTTTAAGAAAACTAGTTTTGATGTTGTTTGGTTGGCGAAAAAAATAAAGAAATGAATTATAAGAAACATATTTCCTGTAGTTTGTTGTTTTCTTTTGTTTGGTTCATTTTTAAAAATAAGAAATGAAATGAGATGAGATGAGTTGTCATTGTATTATTGGGTGATGTGATCCAAGATTAAGAAAAGTGTTTTCACAACTTTTTGGAATGAAAACAAAGAAATGAAATGTTAATGAGATAAGGTGAATTGTTATAATATTTTATTGGATGATGTGAGTGATTTGAAATGATAAGAAGAGATGAGTTGAGTGATGTTTGGATGAAAATAATATTTTATTAGATGTGATGGATGAGTTGTTAGATGAAAATAATATTTTATTAGATGTGATGGATGAGTGGTTAGATGAAAATAATATTTTATTAGATGATGTGGATGAGTTGTTGGATGAAAATAATATTTTATTGGATGTTGTGGGTGAGTTTTAGGGATGGAAATGGAGGAAATAGTACTTTTTAAGATTTTCACCTTTTCCATTTCCATTTCTTAGTTTTTAGGAAATAACCAAACATGCCCTTAATGGAAAAGCAGTACCCAGTGATAAAAATCATATAAAAATTGACACGTTTTATTGATTTCTAGCGGTCTTATAATTAGGCATATCTATTCGGACCGGTCCAGCCCAGAATTCAAGTCCGAGCTGGACAAAATGGATAATTTTTACTTTGTATTTCTATATCATATTGTCAACTCATTAAATCTATCTTCAATACTAGCCATCCGATTGATGCCTTGAATTCTTTTCTCGGATCTCCACTAATCTTGTAGGCATATAATCGTCTGTACGGTAAACGGATCTAGAGATGTTCTGTGATTGTCGATCAAACATCATGATATGCTGAATGTTGATTCCGAAACTACTGTAGAAACCTACACTGTTAGTAAGTCAGGAACTATGACGGAAACTATAGGATATGAAACTGTTCCATATACTCTCCATCATTGCAAAATATCGAAATCATTATTTTGAGAACTAATTAAGGTGCAGCTAAATATTGTTCAATTTCAAAAAAAAATCCCTTAATGATAATCGAGATCTAGATCCAGATCCACAACTAATAGTTAGCCTCTCTATCATTGATTGCCTATAAAAAAAACTTACTTTTGCCTCGTTTTGAACTCGTAGAAGCTGTAGGTTGATGTGTACTTACACCATATCTACATGCATACTCATCATATAATCTTTAAAAATGATATTTAATAGTATTATGATGAGTAAGAGCAGTAATAGTATGACCATCATTAGTGTCTATTATCATGTTCTCATACAAAAAATAAACAAATTTTGAAGGTCAATATCCTTCAAACACTGATCAATAAGAACCCCCAAACAAAATATAATAGGAATACGTCTAAAATACTTATTAAATTTACTTTTCATTTGAAAATCATGTTTTCAAAATAATTATCCATATGATAATTAGTAAAAAAATATTTTTGAATATTTAGAGCTTGAAAACAGCTTGAATAATAGTTGTATAATAACAACCAGATAATAACATAGTAGTTTTACAAAAAACTTGTAGCATTTCTTTTACACTACATATAACTGTCTATTCTTCATCAGTTATTCCATACATACTACCAGAGGTAGAACTACAAACGTAGAAAGTAATAAAACTATTTATAATTTTTTTATACTCTATTGCTATATTTAACATTGCATAGGTGGAATTTCACATGTGATCAACATCTTTTAGAATTAACTTGGATTTTAAATTTTTTTACACAATTGTTTCCATCTTTTAAGTCTTTATTCAGAAGCATTATGAGCATAACTTATAACCCTAATATTTTTTATCAAGGGTTTAATTTTATTAAATATGACATATGCAACTAATATGAAAAATATCACCCTTAACATGGCAATAGAAAAGATGATTTGATATGATCTACAACTATATTATTATTACTTGCATTACTTAGTGAGAGAAAATACTCTTTTAGAAATTTTTAATTTTGAAAGTTCTTCTATTATTAAAATTGCAATATTAATATCAGTGTTGATCTTCAAATGTAATAAAGAAACAATTTTTTTAAATATTTACCAAGTATCATTAATCTAGTGTGTTATGATACATAAATAACTAATTTATGCTCTAGATGCCCAAATATCGAAAGTTAGAAAAAATTTATAATTTAAGTTTTGAAAATAAGAAATTATTTTTGATTGTTCATAGTGATAATATTTTAAAATATCGTGTTGACAAAATTTACGAGAAATTTTTTAAAATGAGGGATAAAAACCATCTTTAATCATATCCTCAAATTCATCATCTTCTACTAATTTGAAATGCAGGTTTTTAAGAACAATAAACCTGATGATGCATTTTCTGGCTTTAATTGCGTCGTTGTTCTAAGAACTGAGGCTACCGGAGGTTGATGATTGAGAGAGTAAAGATTGACGGATGTCTCCTTGAGATGTTGTCACTTGAGCTCTATTGTGTTTGAGGTGGTTGGTGCCGCTCTTATGATGAGCTTGAAAAATATGGTCACATAACACACATTAAGCCTTTTGGGTGAAAAGTTTATCATATAGATCCTTAGTGACTTCTATCTTCTTGAAAAAATTCCACACATTGGATCTCGGCCTTTTAAGAGCTCCAGGTGTAGCATCATCGTTATTGGATTCGGGATCAACATCGATAGTAGAAAAGCTCCCGTAAGTGTAATCGGAGTAGGA
This sequence comes from Asparagus kiusianus, assembly GCA_022839385.1. Classification (NCBI taxonomy): domain Eukaryota; kingdom Viridiplantae; phylum Streptophyta; class Magnoliopsida; order Asparagales; family Asparagaceae; genus Asparagus; species Asparagus kiusianus. Next base: position 490,557 of record BQKN01066041.1, read on the forward strand.
GTAGGCGTAGGACTCATTTTAGTATAGTGAGTTGGAACATGCCCTTAATAATCGGATGAGGAAGCCATTTGATTGGAGAATTAGAGAGAATAAGAGAGTATTAGAGAGTATAAGAGACTATTAGAGAGAAGTATATGAGTTTTAGATAAGAAAAATAAATAAAAATCCCTCTATTTATAAAGGCAACCCCCTAGCTAAATGACTAAAATACCCTCAAAATTTAGTCATTTTTGACCGGGTATTTTGATTAAATAACCCAAAAATAACCATTTTAGGCTACTTAGGCAAACCAAACCGGGCCGGGTCTTGGCCGGCCCGAACCCGACCCACTCTAATGATCAATTTTGTGACCGTTGGACCGGACCAGGTTCGAGCCGCCCAGTCCAACGGTCAATTTTTTTACCGTTTGGCCCCGGGCTAGGTCGAACCGGCCTGGTCTAACTTCCACCTCTAGGTTCGGGCCCCGGTTCAGGCCAAACTCGGGTTACCCAGCCTAGCCATTTTCCTGGCTGGGCCAGGTCGGGCCCAGTGCGGGTTTCGCCGAGGCAATATGGACCCGGGCTTGGAGCCTAGTTTGGCTCGGAAACCCGGGCTTTTCCCAGGTCACAAGACTGGGCGCTGGCCCGACAGGGTTCAGTCCGGACACCGGGCCCGATTGGACACCCTACTTATAATAGGTATCAGTACTTGTAACGATTTAGTGTAATATCTTAATCTTGTAGAGGATGATGTAACTATCTCTTTTCAATCTTCTCCATCAATAAAATGGGTTGAGCCTTGTTTATATTTATCTATATAATAAAGCTATTGGGGGTTAAAATTGTAGCTTAGCACTATTCATTCTACAGTACACCCAAAGCTTATTGTGAAAAGAGATAATATGTAAATTTTTTTTTACAAATACAATGTTCAATCTAATTTGCTTATAAGTCCACTACTTTAAAAATCCATCTCAAGTACATAATATTCCGCTGATTTGAAATTTTTCTCAGCTCCGCAACATCAGCTCAATATAGTTAAAAGTAACAATAAATAAATAAGATTTTAATCTATAAACCCAATAAGTTAACCCAATAAACTTTTAAGTTCACCCACTTAAAAAATTAATCATAATCCTGAAATGCTCCATCAACTCCAATAATATAATATAATAATATAATAAAGGACCATAAAAAGAGTTCTTTTTTGCTATAAACCCAAAAGTCCCTAATTTTTTTCTTAATTCACTCACTACATAATCAATCTTTGACCTAAAAAATCCTAATGAATAACTTTTAAACTTAATTTATATTTCATAAATTTGTTATATCATAAGTTGCAACTGTAGATTGATTATTTAGTTGTAAATATTATCCTTATTTATTTTCTTATTATAAATCTAAAGTATTAGATATATTTATTTTAAAGCTACACACCTCGAAAAACACTCTTAGAGTTAAAAAATTATAGCAACGTATTTTTAAGCTCAATTTGTGACAGTTTGTACATATGGTTTAAGTTGTGATATTCCACTTTGACTTGCTACATTTCTTTTCTAAGAATATAGGTGTATATTATTTTAGACCAAATGTTTAAGCATTATTTTAAGGTTTTTTCACATTGTTGTAATGTTGTAAATGGTAGATAAGTTTTTTCCCCTACAAGTTCAAGGTTTTATGCTCATTTATTTTTAAATTCACTCACTTTGTAAAGATTTTTTTCTAAATCAAAGGTATTTTAGCAGTTTTCTATAAATGTAAGTTGTTATATTTTATTTTAATATGTAAATTTTTATTCTAAGTGGTTAGATAGAGTAGGGATTCTATCAGAACACCTAATTTAATGGGATAATTTATAACACTCGTGAGTGGTTAATTAGTTAGTTTGTCAATTATAGTTATTTTATTAATGGTGTAAACTGCCCCACTTTTATATGGTGGTTTTTATAGAAATCTAACCGTTATGGTACACCATGTATTTTATAAACAAAATACTTAACAATGTTGCATCTTTGTTTTTTTTCATGCCAATGAGGGGGCATCAAAAATATGTTCTTGTATATAAACTCAAAAGTTTAGTCTACTGCTTTTCAAATTTACTCTCTTTCTAAAAGGAGTTCTTGTGTATACGCCCAAAATCTTATCTTCGTTTATTATTAAAGTCATTCACCTCCAAGATCACTCTTGAGATCCAAAATACTTATTTGAATAAATTTTAAACTCACTTCACATTTTCACCACTCATCATATGTGCGTATATATTGTTATAACTTTATATATTTTTGTTCTAAATCCAAAGTCATACTATTTAATTTTGAACTGCTCATTTTCAAAGCTACTCTTAAACACAAAATACTCAAATTTATTTTTAAATCTATTTTTTATTTCAACAATTTGGTAAATATTATGAATCATTGTATTTTTGTTTTAAGTAGTCAGCTACGGTGTATTTTTTAATTAAATATTCAATCCATAAAGTTTTTTATTGTTTTTTACTCTAAGCCCAAAGTTCCCCTCTATTTTTTGAGCTTACTCGTATTCATAGTATTTTTTCCTAAGTAGTTAAGTGTACTATGTAACCAGATGTCTTAACCATTATATTTTAGCTTTTTCCATGTTAATGTCGCAGCATAGTAAATTCTAGATATTTTTTTTTACTTCATTTATTTTTAAACTGACTCACTTTTTAAAATGAATTTTTATCTATGAACTGAAAGTTTTACCTTCATTTTTTTAGACCCACACATTTCTAGATCACCTTGATTCTAGCATGCTTGAAAGAATTGATTTTAAATTATCATATGTTAGTAGTTTTATATCATTGTATGATGATATATTTTCTTTAACTTGCTATTTTATTCAAAGTTTTAGGTGTACAATGTATTTTTAGGTCAAATACTTAAACTATATTTTTAATTATTCACACTCAAATATCGCGGTAACATGCAGATCAATTTTGCTCATATATACACTAAAGTTATTGATGTTAGTATTGTAGCTGCTATGAAAATGAATAGTAACTTTTCTATTAATTATTTTTTTGTGAAAAATTTTTTAGTCGAAGTGTGTCGTAGTTGGTTAAAGCCCATAGAAGCAACCCAATGATTGTAGGTTCGAATCTATGCACCCCTATTTTTTAAATTAAGGTTACTATTTAGTATTAGTTCCTCTAGTCTTCCATAATTGCATATTAGCCCCTCAAATCCTACTAATTGCTAATTTGTCCTTCAAATTTTCAATAACTACATATTAGCCTTTCAAATCTCAACAATTGCTCATTAGTCCCTCATATTATAAGGTCATTGTAACCTGGTATCTCAATGATGAAAATACTCTCATATAATTTTTAAAGGTTATCTGCAATTTGGAAAGTTTAGAGGGTATTTTTACATAACATTGTTTAGATATTGGTCCCTCAAATCTTCAATAATTTCATATTAGTATCTCAATCTAAATAATTGCTCATTACTACATTAAATTCTAGTCTTATTGCAATTTTACCCCTCAATATCCAAAATACTATCATCTAATGTTTTTAAAGAGTTATTTGCAACTCGGCGGTCTAAAGTTTACACTGTTTTAATACTTTGATATCCACAAGTTTATTTGACACTATGATACCCCAGAAATCATGCCTTTTTTTTACTTTGATACACCAAATCTTTTTGTTGCTTTGCTACCCTAACGTTTATACATTTTTTAACTCTCATACCTTAAAGATTTTATTTTTTTACTTTGTACCTCAATGTCTTAACATTTTTAACTCTAATACCCTAAAGTTTAAGAAAAAGTTTAATGTATCAAATTGTCAAAAAAAAATTGGGTATCAAAGTTAATAAGATATAAACTTTGTCTTAACAAAAGTGTCAAGAAAAAACTTTAAGGTATCAAACTGGGCAGGTGTGAAGTTTAGGGTATCCAATTGCCAAAAATATTTGGTATTAACTTAATTTAAAAGGTATAAACTTTAGATTACCAAACTGTAAATAATCTTTTTTTAGCTAGATGAGTTTTAATAGAGAAATCACAACTAAGAGTTATTTTCATCATTAAGAGGCAAAATTGTGAGACCCCTTAGAATTTGAGAGACTAATAAGCAATTATTGAGATTTTGAGAGACTAATATGGAATTATTGAAGTTGTGAGGGACTAATTTTTGAAAACATTTCTTTCTAGAGGGACTAATTTTCGAAAACATTTCTTTCTAAAGCAAATGAGCCTTTATTTTATTTTATTTTATTTTTCTTTTTTCCATCCTAATTTGTGTACGTAATGACTACCAATTCATTAGTATCGTACAAATACTTTAGCTAATATTATTTTCTCAATAAAAATGAGCTTTTTTTTTTTTGCTTTCTCCACATTAATATGCTTAAAATATTAATTTTTTTGGCTTCATCTACAATACAACTATCAAAGACATTAGAATTATCATAATGCTTAAATCATTATTTTTAAAAATTTTGCTGCACTAATTTATCTATGATACAAAACCTATTTTTTGTTGATAAGCTAAAAGTTTTTTTTAACCAAATGCTTAAATCATTTTTTTGTTCGTTCACATTAATATACCTATATTGCAAATCCTAAAAATATTTTTATACACAAATTAATTAAGAATTTTTGAAGCAATTTACTTAACCATTATTTTTCAATTTTATCACACAAATGCTGAGGCAACCCACATGTCCATGTTGGTTGTTTCCTTGAAAAGAAATGAATGAAAGAAAGAGACCTGAAACCAATGACCAATGTCTCAAAGGTGCACATTTTATAATTTTTAATAATTTTTACTATGAAAATTTGTCACTTCAGTTTCATTATTTTTAGAACAATTTAGGTTTATAATTTTCGGCCAAAAATAAGATACGGATTTACTGGCCCTTGGCCCTTACCAGGCCTTATGAGACATCGTTAAGCCTGACTTTATTCTGTAGTAACCACGGCTCTTTATTAGACTAACGTCCCTGGTCCATTGGAAAGTGAATGAAGTTGTTACAAATTTGTGCCGACTGAGATCGAAAATTTCTTACAAAAGATTCAGTACCAATCAGAGAAGTTTCATTAAAGTCCAACATATTGCAATTGTAAAGCATGATGGGCCAAGTCTATGGGCCTTATTGCTGTCTAAGATAAATATTTATTCTCGGTGCATATATCCGTGGCACATAATACAATTTTATCTGATATCTAACAATGTTATATCAGACTAAACGTAAAATGAAAATGTTACGTGTCATGAAAAAATCAGGCTAAATTTAACGGTTGCCAAAAAAATCAATGGAGAAGAACCCAAGTGTCCATTAAATTTTTGTCCGTTCTCGAAAAATTATATCAGACTAAACTATAGATATTATGATTTTATTTTATTAAATTTGAGGAGAAAGACGCTATGATTAGTGATCATAGAAGATAAACCTTGGCTATCTATTAAGCTAGAAAAATTCAAAGTCTACGCCGCAGTTATTTATTTAACTATTATCTATAATAAAGACAGATAATTATTTGTCCCTCACGCTCAGGTAGGGATGTCAAATGGGTAGTTTTAGTTGAGTCTTGGTTGGGTCATAAATGGGTGGGCACATTTATGACCACTTGACCATTTATGACCAATTTAGCATTTGGTAAATGGGTCACTTCTCAACCATCCATTCACTAAATGGGTAGTTCATGGGTGACCCAATAACTCATTTAGTTATGATTATGATACTTCTATATATATGTAAGATTCAGGGATCTACTTGCAAATTTTTAAGGGTTTTTGGTAAACTTTCAGGGGGTTTTCTGCAAACTTTCAGGAGGTTTTTTGCAAACTTTCAGAGGGTTTTCTGCAAACTTTTAGGGGTTTTTTGTAAACTTTCAGGGGGGTTTTGCAAACTTTTAGGGGGTTTTCTGTGAACTTTCTGGGGGGTTTCTACAAACTTTCAATGGGTTTTCTGTAAAGTTTTAGGGGTTTTTTACAAACTTTTAGGGGGTTTTCTGTAAACTTTTAGGGGTTTTCTGTAAATTTTTAGAGGTTTTTCTGCAAACTTTCAGGGGGTTTTCTACAAACTTTCAGGGGGTTTTCTACAAACTTTCAGGGGTTTTATGTAAACTTTCAGGGGATTTTCTGTAAACTTTCAGGAGTTTTTCTGCAAACTTTCAGGGGGTTTTCTACAAACTTTCAAGGATTTTATGTAAACTTTCAGGGGGTTTTCTATAAACATTTCTTTCTCAATTGAATCAACTACTTGGGAAAATTAGGACAGAATTGTGAGCAAAAGAAGCAAATGATGATGGGGCTGAGCAAAAGAAGAGATTGACTCGTAACAAGTCTAGTCTACTGCCTGCTCGGTTATTTAAAAAAATCTCTTACTTTGGTCATGTGTCAAAATTTTCAGAATACCGGATTACCCTCAACATTTAATTCAATTCTTCTTCATCTTAGTATCAAATTAGGACAGAGCAAAGAAATGACAAAATATCTTCAGAAAACCCTACCTTGTACGGTTTACAAAACCACACTACCTAACAACTCTATTTGATAAAAACATCCTAACTAAATCAAATTCTTCTCTCTTTTGTAATCAGGAAATTCAATTGTAATCGAGATTTAGAGGGTTGTGATCATTCTTTTTCTAAGCAGTTAGAGAGAATAAATCAAATACTATTCTTTTATTATTTTTCTTATTATAAATTTTCCGCCAAACATGTATATCTCTAACATACCGGTGCTCTTGCTAATGTAAACACATATCCTGAAGTAGACCGGCGTTTGTCCAGATCACCCGCATAATCTGAATCCACATAGCCAATACATTCATGTCTATTCTTCTCGCTCTTCTGAAAAATCAATTCAACATTCATGGTGCCTTTAACATACCGTAGAATTCACTTTACGACCTCCTAATGACCCTTCCTAGGGCCATGCATGTACCTCGATACCATGCTCACAGCCTTTGACAAATCTGACCTCATACATACCATCACATACATCAAGCTACCCACTGCACTGGCATATGGAACCTTCGACATATAATCTCTATCTTCAACAGAAACAGGTGACATATTAGCTGAAAGATTGAAGTGGGGAGTCAATGGAGTGCTAACTGCTTTTGTATTACCATCAAAGCTGAATTTCTTCAACATCTTCTGCAAATAACTCCTCTATGTAAGCTTCAATCTCCCTTTCACCCTGTCTCTCTTGACCTCCATACCCAATATCTTCTTTACTTCTCCAAGATCATTCAACCAAAACTCGGATGACAGCTCATCTTTTAACTTTCAAATAGCCAAAGAATTCCTAGAAGCAATAAGCATATCGTCAACATATAAAAGCAAATATATGTGCTCACCATCATGTAGCTTGTGCATGTAAACACATGGGTCATATGGGCTCCTCGTGTACCCATGGTCAATCATAAAGCTGTCGAATCTCTTGTACCACTGTTACGACGATTGCTTCAAACCATAAAGAGACTTCTTCAGCTTGCAAACAAAATCTTTCTTTCCTACAGCTTTGAATCCCAAGGGTTGTGTCATGTAGATCTCCTCATCTAAATCTCCGTGTAGAAAGGCTATCTTAATATCCATTTGGACCAAATCCAAATCCAGCTGTGCCACCAATGTTAATAAAATCCGAATCGACGAATGCTTTACAACGGGTGAAAATACCTCGTTGTAATCAACACCCTCAAGCTGTGCATATCTCTTGGTAACCAATCTGACTTTGTACCTAATGTCCCCAATAGAAGATCCCTCCTTCTTCGCGTATACCTACTTGCAACCAATAGCTTTCTTACCCTTAGGTAGCTTTGCAAGTTCTCAAGTATCGTTCTTTTTTGAAGAGACCGCATCTCCTCCTCTATAGTTTCCCCCCACCTGATCAAATCGGGGCTAGACTCTGCCTCTCTGAATGTGGATGGAACTATATCATCAACGACCTCTACTGATAATGCATATGCGACCATAACATCATTATACCTAGCTGGCCGACGAATCACCCTTCTAGGTCTATTCGCTGTAATAGACTCCTGAACATGACCCTGCTCCTAAGTCTCACAATTTACTATATCCTATATCTACCCAACTATCATCCCCTCTCCTCCCAATGTCACCTCTGTAGGAGCCTCAATGGATACAATACTATCTGGAGTGGGTGGAATCACATCATCCTCCATCTGCTGCGATATCTCTCGAATCTGGTTTTCCTCTACCTGCCAAGGAACTTGAGGCCTCATCATGTACGTCTTATCAAATGTGACATCTCTGCTAATAACTGTCTTCTTGTCATACGGATCCCATAACTTGAAGTCTTTAACTCCATCTCTAAATCCCATAAAGACTGTTTTCCTCGCCTTCAGATTCAATTTACCATCACTAGCATGGTAATAAGAAGGACACTCAAATATCCGAAGTGACTCATAGTCACTAGCTACTGAACCAGACCAACGCTCCAAAGGAGTCTTCCCATGTATCATAGTGTGCGATAACCTGTTCACGAGATGGCTCACATAAACTAACGCCTTGGCCCAAAAGAATCTAGGCAATCCACTCTGCGTCATCATACATCGCACTTTCTCTAGCAATGTATGGTTTAATCTCTCAGTCACCCCGTTTTATTGTGGTGTCTCTCGAACTGTGAAATGTCACCTAATGTCATGATCCCGGTAAAACTACAGAAACGGATCACTCTTATACTCTCCATCTTTATCTGAACATAGAGTATTCACCTTTCTACCTGTCTGTAGCTCTATTTTCTTCTTCCACTCCATAAAATATCCAGGACCTCATGTTTATACTTCATAGGGTATACCCAATTCCTCCTGGAATAGTCATTAATGAAAGTGACATAATAGTTGGCCCAACCAAGTGACGTGTGCTTGGAAGGGCCCCAAATATTTGTGTGAATGTAATCCAATATACCTTAGGTGTTATGAATAGCGGTGCCAAACCTTACTCTAGTCTTCTTCCTAAGTACACAATGCTCACATAGCTCCATCTTGCAGGTCTTAGCACCTTTCAATAGCCCTTGGTTTGCTAATGACTGTAGGAACTTATCACCTGTGTGTCCTAATTTCATGTGTTATAGGGTGGTAGTGTCCTCCTCTGTAGTGATAGAAGCTGTCAGACCCCCTGTAACCGTCTTGCCCTTCAAGTAGTATAGGAAGTTTTTCCTGACTCCACGCATCACCACTATAGAACCCTTCGTGACCTTCACTGTAGTATCCTCTAAGGTCACCCGATAACCAGCTGTCTTCAAAGTACCAAGAGAAATGATGTTCTTTGTTAACTGCGGTACGAATCTCACTTCTTTCAACTCCCTCACCACACCATCATGTATCCTGATCCGGACTGAACCAATACCACCAATAGGGCATACGTGGTCATTACCCATAAGCACGACATCCCCTCTTTTTAGCTCCTTAAAGCTGAAGAACCAATCACTCCTAGGGTAAATATGATATGTGGCTCCCGAATCTAACATCCACTCCGTAGAGTTGGCATAGCAAACCGATGGTAGTGCAGGGTACGAATAACCCAAAGAATCTGAATCTGAATGTTCACCAACACCTTTTGTAACATTCACCTCTGAAGCTTGTACAGCTTTTCCCTTGTTCTTTCAGGCTTTTTCCTTCCACTTTGGGTAGTCAATCTTCCAATGTTCTTCTTCTTTACAATACCGATATTGATTTCTATAAACACTCTTATAGGCACCTCTATTCTTTGATTTTGAGCGGTTATCTTGGCGACGGTTTGAAGTACGGCCTCGAACTGCTAATGCATTTTCCAATGCCTTCTCAGAGGGTTCACCATTACTCTTTTCAGCTTATAATTCACCAACGCCGAGGTCACCTCCTTGTAGCTAACTTTTGTTCTTCCATTGATCATAGTGAAAACGAACGTACCATAATCATCCTCGGATAACAAACACAAAAGTAGCATCGTCTTATCTTCATCCTCAACCATAATATTCACATTGGCCATATCTGAAAGTAGCTTCGTAAAATTGTTGACATGCTCCCTGATGAAAACTCCCCTCTTCATCTGAACTGGTAAAACATCTTCTTCAAATGAAGCCGATTCTCAATGCTCTTCGTAAGATACTTCTCATTGAGTGTTTCTCACATTCTCTTCACCGACGTCTCATTCATCACGTCATAAATAAGATCTGGCATCAAACATGACCGAATAACTCCACAAACCCTACTATTCATCTTCTTCCAAACATTATTCTTCATATCAGTGGGTTTCTCTTGTAACTCAAGAGTCTTCTCTAAATTCTGTGCATCCAATGCATCCATGACACCTCCATAAACCGAAATTGATCTTGCTGTCGAATTTTAGAACATCAATCTTCATATTATTGATGCTCAGACTCTGTATCGCCTTCGTAAGAGACGAACTTGATGTGCTTTTTTCTCCCATATTATCGATTTAACTTTTCAGATAGGAATCCTTCACTGAATCCTTTGAACAAGCCTCAAGCCAAAACCAGAGGCTCTGATACCACTTGTTGTGCGCAACGGAGCTCGAAACCACACGAATAAGAACGAGATAAATCACAAGCAAATAAGCTAAACACAATACCACAGCAAGAAAAATAAATTTTATGTGGTTCAGCAAATTATCTATATATACGGGACAAGGAGAGGGGGGTTCTTACTATTAGAAATCAAGAGATTATAAATAGGGTTACAAATTTTACCAAATAAACCCTAAAACAAAGCCTTTAGATCTCACAAATCTCTCAAACTTGGATACAACAATCCCCTCTTAAAGACTGTTCAAAACATTCTTGCTTAACCCTATTTAATTAGGATTAGACTTATATATCAACTCATAAACGAAACGGGTTGAAAACCAAAACCCAGCTTAGACCCGACTCGCGGTCGACCGTCGCGCCATGCGCGGTCAACCGCGAAAACTACAGAAACTTTCCTGAGTCTCTGGACTTTTAGCGGTCGACTGCCGTACCAAGCGCGGTTGACTGCGACCTGATACTGAACAGAACTCATCCTCATGCATGTCGGCGGTCGACCGCGTGGGCGGTCGATCGCACAACACCCAAACATGTTCCTTCGTCTTTTCCTGCGATCTTCGTCGATGTGCTCGCCATTTCTTCATCTATGTCATGCCCCCTGCGAGCCTCTTACAGAATCTAACATGGGTTTAGGTCTGTTTGTATTATTGTCTAAAATTTCAACGGGTGTCTGATTGATTTCGTGTTGGCGATATACAGCTTCGTATCATGAATGAGGGGTGTGAGTTGATTGATGCTGAAGGGCTTAGAGAGCAGTTGAAGGTACTACAACATGCCAATGTTGATGGTGTCATGGTTGATTGCTGGTGGGGGATTGTTAAGAAGAATGAACCACAGAAGTATAAATGGGATGGGTTTAAAAAGCTATTTCAGATTGGGCAAGACTCGAATCTCAAGTTGCAAGTAGTTTTAGATTGCTTGTTAGTTAGAGGTGAAGAAATACAGGAAACAACAAAGAATCAGCCAGGCAGGCTGGCGGTCGACTGCGAACGTGCACGAAGGTCAGTAGGATTCGGAGCTGATGACGGTCGACCGTGGATGACTGTAATCAATTTAAGTCTCGGGTTTGTGGTTCGGTCGACCGCCGCGGTCGACCGCAAAACCTGCGCGGTCGACCGTCGCTGTCGACCGTAAACTGTATTGGGCTGGGCATTTGGTTTTTGACCCGGTTCGTTTTTGAGTTGATATATAACCCTAAACCTGATTAATTAGGGTAAAGCAAGGATAATTTTGAGCAGTCTTTGAGAGAGAATTATTTCATCCAATTGTGAGAGAGTTGTAAGAGATCTAAAGCTTTGTTTTAGGGTTTGATCGGTGAGATTTGTAACTCTACTTGTATTCTCTGATTTCTAATAGTAAGAACCCCCCCCCCTCCTTGCCCCGTGGACGTAGGCAACTTGCCGAATCACGTAAATCGTTTGTTCTTGCTGTGGTTGTGTTTTGCTTATTGCTGTGATTTATCTCGAGTTATTGTTCGTGTTGCACAAGAAGCTTTCACCACGCACAACAATTGGTATCAGAGCTAAATTGACAACATGGGAGAAGCAAACACATCAGGTTCGTCTCTTACAAAGACGATACAGAGTCTGAGCATAACACGAAGATTGATGTTCCAAAGTTCGACGACAAGATCAATTTCGGATTGTGAAGGTGTCAGGTGATGGATGCTTTGAATGCATAGAATTCGGAGGAGACTCTTGAGTTAAAAGAGAAACTCGCATATATGGAGGATAAGGTTTGGAGGAAGATGAACAGTAGAGCTTGTAGTGTTATTAGGTCATGCTTGACGTCGGATCTTATTTATGATGTTATGAACGAGACGTCGGCGAAGAAGATGTGGGAAACACTCAATGAGAAATATCTTACGAAGAGCATTGAGAATCGACTTCACTTGAAGAAGACATTTTACCAGTTCAAGATGAAGAGGGGAGTTTCCATCAGGGAGCATGTCAACAACTTCACTAAGCTACTTTCAGATATGGCCAATATGGACATTATAGTTGATGATGAAGACAAGGCGATGCTACTTCTGTGTTCGTTGTCCGAAGATGATTATGGTACGTTCGTTCTCACTATGATCAATGGAAGAACTACAGTCAGCTACAATGAGGTGACCTCAGCTTTGGTGAACTATGAGTTGAGAAAGAGTGATGGTGAACCCTCCGAGAAGGCATCGGGAGATGCACTAACAGTTCGATGCCGAGATCCAAACCGTCGCCAGTTCAACCGCTCAAAGTCAAGGAATAGAAGTGCCTATAAGAGTGTTGGTAGAAATCAATGTCGGTATTGTAAAGAAGAAGGACATTGGAAGATTGATTGCCCAAAGTGGAAAGAAAAAGCCGAGAAGAATAAGGGAAAAGCTGCACAAGCTTCAGAAGTGAATGTTACAAAAGCTATTGGTGAGCATTCAGATTCAGATTCTTCAGGCTATTCATGCCCTGCATTACCATCGGTTTGCTATGCGGATTCCACGGAGTGGATAATGGATTCGGGAGCTACATATCACATCTGCCCTAAGAGGGAGTGGTTCTCTAGTTTTGAGGAGCTGAAAAGAGGGGATGTCGTGCTTATAGGAAATGATCACGTATGTCCTATTGGTAGTATTGGTTCAGTCCGGATTAGGATGCATGATGGTGTAGTGAGGGAGTTGAAGGAAGCGAGGTTCGTACCGCAGTTAACGAAGAACATCATTTCTCTTGGGACTTTGGAGGTAGCTGGATATCGAGTGATCTTAGAGGATGCTACAGTGAAGGTCACAAAGGGTTCTATGATGGTGATGCGAGGTGTCAATGAAAACAACCTATACTGATTGAAGGCAAGACAGTTACAGGGGGTCTGACAGCTTCTATCATTACAGAGGATGACACTACCACCTTATGACACATGAGACTTGGACACATAGGTGATAAGTCTCTACAGTCATTGGTAAAATAGTGGCTATTGAAAGGTGCTAAGACCTGCAAGATGGAGCTGTGTGAGTACTGTGTACTTAGGAAGAAGACTAGAGTAAAGTTTGGCACCGCTGTTTACAACACCCAATGTACATTGGATTACATTCACATAGATGTTTGGGGTCCTTCTAAGAACACATCTCTTGGTGGGGCCAACTATTTTGTCACTTTCATTGATGACTATTCCAGGAGGAATTGGGTATACCCTATGAAGCATAAACATCAGGTCCTAGATATTTTTGTAGAGTGAAAGAAGTAAGTGGAGCTGCAGACAGGTAGAAAGGTGAAGACTCTACGTTCAGATAACGGTGGAGAGTACAAGAATGATCCGTTTCTATAGTTTTGTCGGGATCACGGCATTAGAAGGCACTTCACAGTTCGAGAGACACCGCAACAGAACGGGGTGGCTGAGAGATTGAACTGTACCTTGCTGGAGAAGTTGCGGTGTATGATGACACAGAGTGGATTGCCTAGATCCTTTTGGGCCGAGGCGTTAGTTTATACGAGCCATCTCGTGAACAGGTTATCGTGCACTAAGATAGACGGGAAGACTCCATTGGAGCGTTGGTTTGGTTCAGTGGCTAGTGACTATGAGTTGCTTCGGATATTCGGGTGTCCAGCTTATTATTATGTCAGTAATGATAAATTAAATCAGAGAGCGAGGAAAGCAGTCTTTGTGGAATTTAGAGATGGAGTCAAATGCTTTAAGTTATGGGATCCACAGGACAAGAAGATAGTTATTAGCAGAGATGTCATATTTGACGAGGTGTACATGATGAGGCCTCGAGCCCCTCAGCAGGTAGAGGGAGACCAGACAGGAGAGATATCGCAGCAGGTGGAGGATGATGTGACTCTACTCACTCCAGAGAGCACTGTATCCATTGAGGCTCCTATAGAGGTGACACTGGGAGGAGATGAGATGACAGCCGGGCAAATAGAGGATACAGTGGATTATGGAACTTAGGAACAGGGTCATGTTCAGGGGTCCATTGTAGCAGATAGACCGAGGAAAGAGATTCGACGGCCAGCTAGGTATAATGATGTCATGATCGCATATGCATTATCAGTGGAGGTCGTTGATGATATGGTTCCAGCCACATTCAGGGAGGCAGAGTCTAGCCCCGATTTGATCAGGTGGAGGGAAGCTATGGAGGAGGAGATGCGGTCTCTTCAGAAGAACGATATTTGACACTTGCACATCTACCTAAGGGTAAGAAAGCTATTGGTTGTAAGTGGGTATATGCGAAGAAGGAGGGATCTTCTATTAGGGACATTCGGTTCAAAGCCAAATTGGTTGCCAAGGGATATGCACAGCTTGAGGGCATTGATTACAACGAGGTATTTTCACCCGTTGTGAAGCATTCGTCGATACGGATTTTATTAGCGTTGGTGGCACAGTTGAATTTGGATTTGGTCCAGATGGATGTGAAGACAGTCTTTCTATACAGTGATTTAGATGAGGAAATCTACATGACGCAACCCTTGGGATTCAAAGCTGTAGGAAAGGAAGATTTAGTTTGTAAGCTGAAGAAGTCTCTTTATGGTTTGAAACAGTCACCAAGACAGTGATATAAGAGATTCGACGGTTTTATGATTGGCCGAGGGTACACAAGGAGCCCATATGACCCATGTGTTTATATGCACAAGCTACATGATGGTGAGCATATATATTTGCTTTTATATGTTGACGATATGCCTATTGCTTTCAAGAATTCTTCGGCTATTCAAAAGTTGAAAGATGAGCTGTCATCCGAGTTTGAGATGAAGGATCTTGGAGAGGCAAAGAAGATATTGGGTATGAAGATTGAGAGAGACAGGGTGAAAGGGAGTTTGAAACTTACACAAAAGAGCTACTTGCAGAATATGTTAAAAATATTCAGCTTTGACGGTAATGCAAAAGCAGTTAGCACACCATTGGCTCCCCACTTCAAGCTTTCAGCATTGATGTCACCTGTTTCAGTTGAGGACAGAGATTATATGTCGAAGGTCCCATATGCCAGTGCAGTAGGTAGCTTGATGTATGCTATGGTGTGTACGAGGCCAGTTTGTCATAGGCCGTGAGCATGGTATCGAGATACATGCACGACCCCGGGAATGGTCATTGGGAGGCTGTGAAGTGGATTCTACGGTATGTTCGAGGTTCCGTGGATGTTGGTTTAGTATTCCAGAATGATGAGAAGAATGGGCAGGATTGTATTAGATATGTGGATTCAGATTATGCTGGAGATCTTGACAAACGTCAGTCTACTTCAGGTTATGCTTTTACATTGGCAGGTGCATCTGTATGTTGGTGATGCACGCTTCATTCCACAGTGGCTCTCTCTACTACGGAGGCAGAGTATATGGCAGTAACTGAAGCTATTAAGGAGGCTTTATGGTTGCGTGGATTATTAGAGGACTTGGGGATCGCTCAGGAGACCATTCGAATATATTATGATAGCATGTCGACTATCTATTTGGCGAAGAACCAGGTTTATCATGCGCACACAAAGCACATTGACGTCAGATTCCACTTTATACGTGACGTTTTGGATGATGGAGACGTCATATTGGAGAATGTCCACACGAATGACAACCCTATAGATATATTGACAAAAGTTATTTCGGAAGTAAAATTTGGTCATTGTTTGAAACTTTTGAACATCCTTCGGTGCTGAGGCCTTTGGAGGCCATTTGGGTGAACTACGTTCGGCTTGATTCCTTGGACAAGAGGATACGTAGGCAGTCTTTCAGATGCAGCCGGTTTTGATCTGTTGATTCAGATGGGGGAGATCGCGTTTCAGCTCTAGTTTGGTTCCCTGACTTGTTGAGGGGCTATTGGATGATTTGGTGTCGGCTTAGCTTTTGTGGAAACATTCGCCGAGGTGGAGAATTGAAGAAATGCAGGAAACAGCAAAGAATCAGCCAGGCAGACTGGCGGTCGATCGCAAACGTGCACGAAAGCCAGTAGGATTCGGAGCTGATGGCGGTCGACCGCCGTGATCGACCGCGGATGACTGTAATCGATTTAAGTCTCGGGTTTGTAGTTCGGTCGACCACCGCGGTCGACCGCGAAACCTGCGCGGTCGACCGTCGCGGTCGATCGCAAACTGTGTTGGGCTGGGCTTTTGGTTTTTGACCCGGTTTGTTTTTGAGTTGATATATAACCCTAAACCTGATTAATTAGGGTACAACAAGGACGATTTTGAGCCGTCTTTGAGAGAGGATTATTGCATCCAATTGTGAGAGAGTTGTAAGAGATCTGGAGCTTTGTTTTAGGGTTTGATCGGTGAGATTTGTAACTCTACTTGTATTCTCTGATTTCTAATAGTAAGAACCCCCCTCCTTGCCCCGTGGACGTAGGCAACTTGCCGAACCACGTAAATCGTTTGTTCTTACTGTGGTTATGTTTTGCTTATTGGTTGTGGTTTATCTCGAGTTATTGTTCGTGTTGCACAAGAAGCTTCCGCCGCGCACAACAAGAGGTTTCCTGAATTTGTTATTTCTTGACTATTGCTTGTTATGTTTGTGTTTCTGAGGTTGTGGTATTCTCGTAGTACCAATTATTTAGTAGAAATGATTCTCAAAATGATCTCTTGGAAGTGTTTTTAGAGGTAATTGTTTGAATACATGTCACTTGTTGAGTAACGGGTTGAGTTTAGTTTGTATATAGATTAATAATGGGGTGAGTTTACTATGTATCAGCATCTTTTTTTTAAAGTATGTTTTAATTGTGGCTTTTATCCTTACTCATGTTGGAAAATGAGTTACCATGTTCCAGTTTCCAACACCTAACACCAACAATGTGTTTGTTGTTGGATGTAGGAGCACGAATGTGAATATTTTTTTCAAAAAAAAAGTTGAAAAAATATTATGTTCTTGGGTCATTTTCCAATTAAACATTTTTGACATGTTCGCTAATTATCTTTAATATTCAGTTATTTGTCACGCCTTTTGACATTTGACATGAAAATAATTGTTTTTGTATGTCCATTTTGCCTTCTGTTTCCCTCGGTAATGCCAAAGAAAACACTGTTTCCTTTCTTCTAAAATTGTAAGCTTGCCCTTTATTTTAAGGGAAAATTGCTTGGAGGAACCAAAATAAATTGGCTCATGCATCCCCACCCCTAGCCCAACAACCATAACCCAAAAGCCCTAAACTTGAAAAATATGAACAACCAACCCCCAAACCCACTGCCCAAGAAAATCACTTCCCAAATTACCCTTCTTCCCAATTAAAACCCAATTCATTTCCTCCCCCTCCCCTCCTCCTCCCTCCTCATCCGCATCCCCCTCCTCCCCGACCCCTTCCTCGGCGCCGTCCGCCTCCTCCCCTCCCCTCCTCCCCCTCCTCCGTCGTGTCCTCTCCTCATCCGCATCTGCATCCCCCCTCCTCCCCGACCCTCTCCTCGGCTCCGTCCGCCTCCTCCCCTCCCCTCCCCTCCTCCTCCCTCCTCCGCAAGAGCGTGTGCTTTCAGATCTGGGTTACTCTTGGTTTTCATGGGTTTGTTCGATTTACAATGAATTATTGTTGGGTTTCGAGATTTGGGCTCTTTTGCTATTCTTGATTAATTTTAGGGAAAATTGCTTGGAGGAACAAAATAAGTTGGGCCATGTGGTGGCGGTGTTGATCGTGAGGCATCAGATGAAGAGCTCAGGGCGGTGGGCGAGGGCCACGGCGATCTTGAAGGAGCTCGAGGAGAAGTGAGCGACGCTCAAGATGCTCATCAGCTACGTCGACAATCTCCCACTGGGTGAGTGATCTGATTCTTTGGATCTAATGTTATAGTTTTGTGATCTTTCTTTATTTCTGTATTTTTAGTGCTTTTATTAGTTTTAGGATTTTGAAGGAATTGGAAGATTCGATCTTAGTTGTTTTTTCTTTTTAGTAAATGCATATTAGATGAGCGTCATTGGCCTGGATTTGGATTGATTACTGTGTTTTTTCAGCTATAGATTTTTTAACTTTATGATCGTGGATGAAGTGTCAATGTTTCTTGATTTTAATTCATTAAAAATCAAAATTTGTGAAGCAGTTCCTTGTCGAACGCAAAAAAAAAGCTCGTAAGTTTCTCTAAATATGTTATACTTACTAGTTTATTAATACATGTGATACTTACTTATGTCAATATGCTAGTTTCATGTGACATAATGACATTCTGGGTGATATATTCTGCTTTTATGTGACATTTTGGTATTCTGTGTGACTTATGCTGCTGTTATGTGATATTTCGGTATTCTGTGTGACATATGCTGCTTTTACGTTACATTTTGATGTTCTGTGTGACATATGATGCTGTTATGTGATATTTTACATTCTGTGTGATATATTCTCGTTACCAGTTACATATGCTGCAGTTTAAGTGTTATGTGATATTTTTACAGATATGATTGTGATATACATGCATATTTTTTGGTCAAGGCGATTCTAGAGGGAATGAAGACAATGAATATTGAAGCCTTGCAAAGGGAGGATGATGCAGATTCACTCGAGCCCGTCCGATCAGAATATGTACAGTTCTTAGGGCTCTGCTGTTGATAATGATGATGAGAAGGAGAACAAAAAATAATTTCGATCGAATCCTTTAGATTTCTCAAGGGATGATGACAAGGATGAGAGCAAAAGACGAGTTCTTTTTCCCTTTTTAATTCAACTTCGAATCATTCTATGTGCAAATTCATGTCGTATGCGAATCTGCAAATGGAATCTCTTCCAATGTGGTTATTAGTATAGTTGGTTTTGTGCAAATTTATTGTTTGGACGGTTAACAAAGTTTATCGGTTTGTAAAATTTGATAAGGAAATGGAATGGTGGATTGGGATTGTAACGTCCTGATGTATTTTTGTTTGATGAGTTGAAATCCTTTGTAAGGATGATTTTGATCCAATTAGAGTTTAATTTAGGAGTGTTGTTATGTTTCTTAGTTATTCAAGGTTAAATGAGAAAATGATAGAACATATATGTATCACAACTAACCGTAAATGTGACAAATAAGCATATCATATGATATTTCAATGTTATATGTGACAATTCAATCTTATATGTGATAGTTCTACCTTATATGTGATAATTACATCTGATTTGTGATATTTGGGTGTTGTTTGTGACATTTGGGTGTTGTATGTGATTTGTAGGTGTTGTATGTGATAGTTGGATGTTGTATGTGATATTTGGGTGTTGCTTGTGATATTTATTATTTATACGTGATGTTTGGGTGTTGTATGTGATATTTGGATGTTGCTTGTGATATTTGTTGTTTATACGTGACATTTTAGTGTTATATGTGATATTTGGCTATAATTTGTTGATAGTGAATGTGCTTATTTATCACATGACTGTAATTTGTTTATACGTGATACATTGTTGTAATTTATTGTATGTGATATTTAGATCTAATAGAGTCATTCCACATGTGCTTAATTGTCACATGATATGCTTATTTGTCACATGTGGAATGACTCTATTAGATGTGACTTATATCATATACAGATATTTCAATATCTGTATGTGATATAAGTCACATCTAATAGAGTCATTCCACATGTGAAAAATAAGCATATCATGTGACAAATAAGCACATGTGGAATGACTACTAGATCTAAATATCACATACAAAAAATTACAGCCATGTGTCACGTATAAACAAATTACAGTCATGTGACAAATAAACACATGAACTATCAACAAATTACAGCCAAATATCACATACAATACCCAAATATCACGTATAAACAACAAATATCACAAGCAACACCTAAATATCACATACAACACCCAAACATCACATACAACACCCAAATATCATAAGCAACACCCAAATATCACATACAACACCTAAATATCACATACAAAACTCAAACATCACATACAACACCCAAATGTCACAAGCAACACCCAAATATCACAAGCAACACCTAAATATCACATACAACACTCAAACATCACATACAATACCCAAATGTCACAAGCAACACCCAAATATCACATACAACACCTAAATATCACATACAGCACCCAAAAATCACATACAACACCCAAATGTCACAAGCAACACCCAAATATCATATACAACACCCAAAAATCATATACAACACCCAAATGTCACAAGCAACACCCAAATAAAATAGTTTCAAAAGATACACAGTCCCAACCCACAGATAAAGTACACATCTAGAATAGTACAAGAAATTACAGTCCCAACCCACAGATGAAGTACACATCCAGAAAGATCACCAAGAAATTACAAATACACATTTTATCATTTACAAACAGTTAGTAAACATCCAACATCCAACAAATAAAATAGTTACATGTGTTTGTCTAATACTTTCACTCAATCAATCGTACATTATTACCCCCAAAGTACAAAAGATATTCTGGATCGCCAATATCTAACTACAATCGCAACTTCTTCCATTCACCACATTCGCATATGATTTGAGCAGCAAGTCCTGCTCCTAACATCTTAGCTAGACTCCCTTTGCAAAGCTTCAATATTCATTGTCTCCCTTCCCTCTAGGATCGCCTTGATGAAAAAATATGCATGTATGCCACAATTATATCTATAAAAAAATCACATAACACTTAAACTGCAGCATATATAACTGGTAACGAGATTATATCACATAGAATGTAAAAATATCACATAACAATAGCATATGTCACACAGAATACTAAATGTCACATAACAGCAGCATATGTCACACAAAAAACCAAAATGTCACATAAAAATAGCATATGTCACACATAATACCAAAATATCACATAACAGTAATATAAGTCATACAGAATACCAAAATGTCACATAATAGCAGAATATATCACTCAAAATATCACATAACAACAGCATAAGTCACACAGAATACCAAATATCACATATATGGCACAAACGCAAAAGGGGGTTATCTCAAATTTTCATTGATCTGTACCTCGTTACACAAAACCAACCTCATGCATTGTTAACAAACACAGAAATCTACATGTTCTTATTATCATCATCTCAAGAAATCAACTTAAAGGGTTCATCTTTCTTCTTATTATTATCATCATCTTTCTTCTTCTTATTATTATATCATCTCATGTCCTTCGTAGAACGGTATCCTCCCCGGCACGTGCGGGGTCACGACGAGGCCGAGATTGAGCACGCCATGGAACTGACCCGAGGGTTGTCGGATGCCGAGAGCACGCCATGCTTCTTCTACAACATTAGCCACTATTTCCTCTAGCATGTAACTACGAATTACTCTTTTTTAATTACTCAAGTCACAAATCCCTTTCTGTTAGTGACCAGGCTCCCTAACCCAAACCTTCTTAGCTCAACTATCAACAAGAAATCAATCAAGTAATGCTGAAATAGATGATACAATCGCGAACAATAAACATCAAAGAGAGGATGCATAATAAGTCTCTTAAATTTTAATTGTTCAAATAATAATCCACCACCCATCCAATTCTTCAGCCAATCTAAAATCCTCTAGTTTCAGTGATCTAATCTTCTAACAAGCCCAAATCCCACATTCTACAGTTTCAGTGACCTAATCTTCCAACAAGCCCAAATCCCAAAGTTCTCCATCAAACCCTAGATTTTAACAAAAATCTCAGAAATTGGAAGATTGGAAGTTAAAGATTGGACCTTTGGTTAGGGTTTCCGCTGTTCAGTGACCGGAGTGAGGATCAGAGCGGTTGATGCGGTTGTAGGCGGCCTCACCGACGAGGTAGATGCCGAAGGTGACGAGGACGATGCCGAGGCCGGGCTAGCGTGGCGGAGATTGCTGGTGCGCGATGGGTGCTTCCTCCACTCGGTCGACGCGGGTGCGGATGGGGAAGGAGGAGGATGAGAGGAGGAGGGGGAAGGTGGTGGAGGGAGAGGTCTTGGCCAGATTAAGGCTAGCTTGAGAAAGGAATTGAGTTTTAAATGAGGAAGAAGGGTAAATTGGGAAGAGATTTCTTGGGCAGTGGGAGAAGGGGGTTGGTTGCACTAATATTTCCAATTAAGGGTTTGGGGGTTATAGTTTTGGGGCTGGGGAGGAGGATGCATGAGCCAACTATTTTTGGTTTCTCCAAGCAATTTTCCCTTATTTTAATTTTGACACACAAATTGCCTTTTATCTTCCTCGTAGACTATATTTTTCTCACACCTACGTTACATTATTCACTATCTCTGATCAATCATGTGTGCTTGTATTCTTCGCCAAGGTGGTCATGTCGTTTCACGCCTGTGGGGACAATGTTGGTGATGATGTTCATATTCCCTTGCCTGATTGGATATCAGAAATCGGTAAAAGCAATCTGGACATATTTTTCGCAGATAAACAGGGTTGGCACAATCCTGAATGTCTATCATGGGGAATTAATAAGGAAAGAGTTCTAAGAGGCCGAACTGCCGCAGAGGTATGCATGCTTGTGGAGTGTGCTTAGATATGCTGACCTACGAGAATTAAAGAAAAGAAACAGATATATCATATAGCTTTCCTGTCAAATGCTTCTCCTATGATGACTTTGTAATTTGGTATAAAAACTACTCCATTCTAATGAGTTACAATCATTGATGCATTGAGTGCAATAAGTTTCAGTACTTTCTTAGAATTTGGTGAACCTTTCCCTGGAAATAAGTAGGGCAGATTGTAGATGTCTATGTTTTACTTTGATATGCATCTCCGGTAAGCTTTACTTGAATTTGTATTTTTCTCACTATAAATGCTTGCATTTTCTTTGTTTAACTTCATATTTTGATTATATGAGAAGTTTTCAAAGAGAATTTGATGATTAATTTCAAAAAGTGGAGTTATATCTGAGGTTGAAATCGGATTAGGGCCATGTGGAGAGCTACGCTACCCATCGTACCCAGAAAAAAGAGGTTGGAACTTGTTGGGGATTCGAAACAATCAATCGAACCCTTGCCCTTCCGGACCTTGTGTTAAAAGTAGGAAAGTAGGAATAAACCACAAATAAAGATCTAACCTTGTAAAAAACAGTAAAGAAGATGAACACACAGATTTAACGAGGTTCGGCAACGTGCCTACGTCCTCGGGAGCCACACCACACAATCTTTCTATTAATTGAAGAAGAAAATACAAGCTCTCAAACAAGGGGTTAATCTCTCTAAGATTCTCTCTCTCTTTGCAGTCAAAAAGCTCTCTTTTTTATGTTGTACAATGCCCTAAAATCGTTTAGGTATTTATAGAGTCCTGAAACAAAACAGAATCCCAAACAGTCTGGGAAACTGTCTGGGCGATTCGCGGTCGACCGCCGTGCCAAGGCCGGTCGACTGGACAGAACGAAAAACGTTTGCAGGGTCTCGTGCACATTTGCAGTCGACCGCAGCGACCACGTCGGTCGACCGGCCAGAGCGACCGATTCTTCTCAGTTTCCTGCAGTGCACGCGGTCGACCGGATCTGCCTCTGCGGTCGACCGCACAGTCTTCTGACTGTTTTCTTCGTCTTTTCGATTGCAGCTTTGGGTCTACACACTTAGACTAACAATCTCCCACTTGGAGACCAAAGCGTCATCAACGAGCTCACCCGAACTCTCCCCTTCTTCGTATGTATCTTTTCCCAAAAAAAAATTCTTCCTTCAATCAACAGTATCCCGACGATCTCGCCGTTCCTCGTAGTGTGGCTCCGCCTTCGTCTTCTACTCGTGAAGGCCAACTGAAGTTGCACACAACTCCAGTTTCTCAATGGTAACTGCCTTTGTCAACATGTCCGCCGGATTTTGACTCCCCAAAATCTTCATTAAATGTAACTTTCCGTCTTCAACTAGCGAGCGTATAAAATGGTATTTGACGTCGATGTGCTTCGTTCTGGCATGATATACTGGATTCTTGGCAAGATGTATAGCGCTCTGGCTATCACAATAAAGAACTCCTCTCCCTTGCTTCAGATCCAACTCTTCCAAGCACCCGTTCAACCAGATCATCTCCTTGCTTGCTTCAGTCACCGCGACATACTCAGCCTCGGTTGTAGATAAAGTCACAATCTTCTGCAGACGTGAGACCCAACTCACTGCTACCGACGCTAAGGTATAAACATACCCCGTGGTGCTCCGCCTCGTATCATGATCACCGGCGAAGTCCGCATCCACGTATCCCTGCAGTACCAATTCATTCCTCCTGAAACATAGTGGTTTGTTTGTTGTCCCTCTCAAGTACCGCATTATCCACTTTACGGCCTCCCAATGCTGCTTCCCTGGATTGCTTGCAAATCTGCTCACAACTCCCACTGCATGGGCGATGTCCGGCCTCGTGCAAACCATTGCGTACATGAGACTCCCAATGACCGAAGAATATGGCACCCTGCTCATATGCTCTCTATCTGCATCTGTCTTAGGCGATTGCTCCTCAGATAGTTTGAATTGACTTCCAAGGGGTGTGCTAACAACTTTAGCATTCTGCATGTTGAACCTCTGAAGTACCTTCTCAATGTATTCAGCTTGGCTCAACCTTAATGTCCCTTCAGCTTCATCTCTACTGATTCGCATCCCTAGAATTTGCTTTGCTGCACCCAGATCTTTCATTGCAAATTCCTTTGCTAGCTGCCTCTTCAAACTGTTTATCTCCTCTAAACACGGTCCTGCTACCAACATGTCATCAACATATAATAACAAAATAATGAAGCTGGACTCGAACCTTTTGAAATAACAGCAATGATCTGAATTGCATCTTCTGTAGCCATTGTTCTGCATGAAGTTATCAAACTTCTTATACCACTGTCTCGGGGCCTGTTTCAAACCATATAAGCTCTTCTTGAGCTTGCACACCATCTCTTCCTTTCCTTCTTCAATGAAGCCAACAGGTTGCTTCATGTAGATTTCTTCATCCAAGTCACCATGAAGAAAGGCAGTCTTCACATCTAACTGCTCAAGAAAGAGGTCTTCTGTAGCTACCAAACTCAATACCACTCTGATGGTTGTGAGTTTCACAACAGGGGAAAATATCTCCGTGTAGTCAACTCCTTCCCGCTGTTGAAACCCTTTCACTACTAATCTGGCCTTGAATCTCTTGCTTCCATCACTTTCCTGCTTGACCCGGTAAACCCATTTATTGTGCAAGGTTTTCTTCTGCGTAGGTAGCTGGGCTAACTCCCATGTCTCGTTAGTGAGTAGAGAATCCATCTCCTCCTGCATCGCATGCTCCCACTGCTGAGATTCACTCACTTGCATTGCCTCTTCATAGCTTTCCGGCTCACCGCTATCTGTCAACAATAAATAATCAAGAGATGAAAGGTATTTGGGATTTGGTTTGGGTACCCTGGATGACCTCGTAGGCTTCACGCCCTAGGTAGTTTCTTCTGCACCTGGAGCCTCCTCCGTTCTGTGGTCAGAACAAACATCATCTCCCCTATCTGGAAGTTCCTCTATATCCATGTACTCAGATCCACCTGTATCTGTAGTGCTGCTCCCACTGCTTCGGCTATCCTTGGTGTTATCCCTATCCTTGTACATCACCTCCTCATTGAATATCACATCCCGGCTCCTGATGATCTTCCTGTTATTCTCATCCCAAAGGTGATACCCGAACTCATCAATGCCGTATCCAATGAATGTGCACTTCTGTGACTTCGCTTCTAGCTTGTCCCTGACATGGTCACTGATATGAACATATGCCACGCAGCCAAATACCCGCAAGTGTGAGAGATTTATCTTCTTTTCACTCCAAACCTCCTCTGGAATCCCAAAGTCTAATGGAACTGATGGCCCGTGATTAATAAGGTGTGCTGCCGTATGCACCGCATCCGCCCAAAATGTCTTAGGCAGACCTACATGTAATCGCATGCTCCGCGCACGCTCTGTCAAGGTCCTGTTCATCCTTTCTGCGATGCCGTTCTGCTGCGGCGTCCCTGGAGTAGTCCTCTCTAAGCGAATCCCATTCGTAGCGCAGAACCTCTTGAACTCCTCCAGCTCGTATTCTCCACCATTATCTGATCTCAAGCACTTCACCTTCAGATCTGTCTCGTTCTCGACCATGGCCTTCCACTTCTTGAAGATTTCGAACACCTCTGACTTGTGCTTCATGAAGTAAACCCACACCTTCCTCGAGTGATCGTCGATAAAGGTGACGTAGTATCTCGAACCGCCAAGAGAAGACACACTGGCTGGACCCCATACATCTGTATGAATCAACTCTAGCTTCTGAGCCTTAGGTGGCCTTCCACCCTTCTGGAAACTAACCCTCTTCTGCTTCCCAAAGATGCAGTCTTCACAAACTCCGACTTCCACGGTGTCGATCCCGGTTAGCTTTCCTTGTGAGTGTAGGATTTTCATCCCCTTCTCGCTCATGTGCCCTAGCCTGTTGTGCCACAGATCTGTACTCTCCTTACCAGCTGTAATTGCGAGGGTGTCACTCGCATGTGAAGTGAGGTAGAGAGTCCCTGTTTTATTACCTCGGGCAATAATCATCGTGCCGTTGGAGATTCTCCACGAATCCCCGGTAAATGTCGAAGTGTAGCCTTCTGCTCCAAGCTGTCCCACCGAAACAAGATTCCTCTTCAGCTTCGGCATGTGTCTCACGTTCTTCAAGTTCCACTTGGAGCCCTTCATCTGTATCTGAACATCGCCCTTTCCAACAATATTGCAAGGTTCATTATCCCCCAAGTATACTTTACCAAAGTCCCCTGCTACATAGTTCTGAAGAAGTTTCCTATTAGCAGTGGCGTGGAAAGAAGCTCCTGAGTTGATGACCCAAGAATCAGAATCGCTATCCATAGCAAGGATCAATGCATCCTGCACGATATGAGCCTCCTGCTCACCCGCATCCTTCTTTGGTGCTTTACAGACTGAAGACATATGGCCCTCTTGGCCGCAGTTCCAACACTTCCCTTTGATAGACCTAACCTTCGAGTTCGGCCTCTTCTTCACTGATTTCGACCGATTCCTGTTCTGGTTCCCTTTCTTCTGGCTTCTGCCTCTCTGCTCGAAATTTAGGGCTGAACCTGAGCCTTCTGATTCGGACGATTTTCTTCTAACCTCCTCGGATAGAATCATGCTGACAACCTCACTCAGCTTCAACTTCTCTTTCCCCGCCGAATTGCTGATTGTCGTCACACAACCTGCCCAACTATCCGACAACTGCGATAGTAGTAGAAGGGCCTGCACTTCGTCATCGAACGTGATATCCACGGAGATAAGTTGATCAACAATCATGTTGAACTCGCTGAGGTGCATCGTGAAGGACCGTCCTTCTGCCATCTTGAGGTTGAAAAGAGTTTTGACAAGATGCACCTTGTTTGCTGCCGACGGTTGCTCATACATCTTCGCGAGCGCTTCCATGAGTCCCACCGTCGTCTTCTCCTTCAGAATATTGTGGGCTACTGATTTGGCGAGCGACAACCGGATTTGCCCTAGAGCCTTTCTATCCAGTACCTCCCAATCACCATCTGACTCCTCTTTCTTCTTTCCCTTTTCCTTGCCCAACAGCGGGCGATACAAGTCCTTCTGGTCAAGATAGTCCTCCATCTGCGACTTCCAGTAGGCGAAGTCTGAACCATCAGACTTCTCGATCTTTGATTTGCTTTCCTCTGCCATGGCTTTCACACAAATTACTGAATGAAGCTCTGATACCAGTTGTTGAGGATTCGAAACAATCAATCGAACCCTTGCCCTTCCGGACCTTGTGTTGAAAGTAGGAAAGTAGGAATAAACCACAAATAAAGATCTAACCTTGTAAAAAACAGTAAAGAAGATGAACACACAGATTTAATGAGGTTCGGCAACGTGCCTACGTCCTCGGGAGCCACACCACACAATCTTTCTATTAATTGAAGAAGAAAATACAAGCTCTCAAACAAGGGGTTAATCTCTCTGAGATTCTCTCTCTCTTTGCAGTAGCTCTCTTTTTTATGTTGTACAATGCCCTAAAATCGTTTAGGTATTTATAGAGTCCTGAAACAAAACAGAATCCCAAACAGTCTGGGAAACTGTCTGGGCGATTCGCGGTCGACCGCCGTGCCAAGGCCGGTCGACCGGACAGAACGAAAAATGTTTACAGGGTCTCGTGCACATTTGCGGTCGACCGCAGCGACCACGCCAGTCGACCGGCCAGAGCGACCGATTCTTCTCAGTTTCCTGCAGTGCACGCGGTCGACCGGATCTGCTTCTGCGGTCGACCGCACAGTCTTCTGACTGTTTTCTTCGTCTTTTCGATTGCAGCTTTGGGTCTACACACTTAGACTAACAGAACTATCCTGGCATTGGGGAGTTCCAGGTAACTTTAGATCCGATGAATTTTACCTGCAGTTGCTTTTTATTTTTTGATAATATATTCAAGTGATTGAAGTATGTAATAGTGTACAGAATACTTGAAAATTAGCTTTTACTCCACATTATGCTTATGAAAGATATTGTTCTTCTAGTGCTATGATAAGCATCTCATGAAAATTTTGAGCGAGCGAGCAAAAGCTAGAGGGCTCTCTTTGTCAGAAGTAATGCCTGAAAATACCGGTGGATATGTCTCCATGCCTGATGAGACTGAATTCTTTTGTGATGGAGGAAAATATGATAAATCCCGTGGTAGACTCTGTGAACGTGGGGCCCATGAACCACGTGAGTGGTTTCTTTCCATGTGAGATTTGAGAGCAGGCTTTCCGCGTGAGATTTGAGAGCAGGCCCACCCGTGTCACATTCAACTATATATATAGTAAATTTCACCTAGGGTTTTGTGTCCAAGGAAGTTTTGGCTGCGGGAGAAAGCAAGGAAGGGTTTTGTTTTTTGTTCTCCTCTTTTGCGGCTACGGAAGAGTGCGACAGCAAGGGAATTAGCGGCTAATTCATGTGAGAAGGCAGCAAACAACTTCGGCTCTCTTTTTGGGATTTGTGCATTCTTTTGTAGAGAGATTAAGAGGGATTTGAGAGTTTATTTTGAGAGGGTTTAGATTGAGTGATTGTAAACCCTAGTTGTATCTCTCCCTCTAATAGTAGATCTTCCCCTCCTTGCCCCGTGGACGTAGGCTATTTGCCGAACCACGTAAAAGTCGTGTTCTTGCTGTGATTTGTAATAGCTTGTAGGATCCCTCGACGCGCAGTCCTAGAGCTGATGAGAGGAAGAGCTGATATCTCACTTTGATGAGATATCTGGCTTTTTGATTCTTGTTTCCTTTGAGAGACGGGAATTCTTATCGATCTAATCTCTCTTGTTGTGCTGCCGAAGTGCTGCCGAAATTTTCGCTGCGCGCAACAAGTGGTATCAGAGCCCCGGGTTGGACTTGGGAGCTTGTTCGAAGGATTCTCTGAAGAATTCCTATTTGAAGAATTAGATCGATAACATGGGAGATACAAGCACATCGGGATCGACTCTTTCGAAGGCGATACAGAGTCTGAGCATCAATAATACAAAAATTGATGTTCCGAAGTTCGACGGCAAGATCAATTTCGGTTTGTGGAGGTGTCAGGTGATGGACGCCTTGGATGCACAAAATTTGGAGGAGACTCTTGAGTTACAAGAGAAACCCGCTGATATGAAAGACAAGGTTTGGAAGAAAATGAATAGTAGGGCTTGTGGAGTTATTCGGTCATGCTTGACGCCGGATCTTATTTATGACGTAATGAACGAGACGTCGGCGAAGAGAATGTGGAAAACACTCAATGAGAAGTATCTGACGAAGAGCATTGAGAATCGGCTTCACTTGAAGAAGAGGTTTTACCAATTCAAGATGAAGAGGGGAGTTTCTGTTCGGGAGCATGTTAACAACTTCACGAAGCTAATTTCGAATATGGCCAATGTAGATATCATGGTTGAGGATGAAGACAAGGCGATGCTACTATTGTGTTCGTTGCCGGAGGATGATTTTGGAACGTTTGTTCTCACTATGATAAATGGAAGAACTACGGTTAGCTACAAGGAGGTGACCTCAGCTTTGGTGAATTATGAGTTGAGGAAGAGTGATGGCGAACCCTTCGAGAAGGCATCGGGAGATGCATTAGCAGTTCGAGGCCGTTGTCCAAACCGTCATCCAGGTGATCGCTCAAGATCGAAGTCAAGAGGTGGCCATAGAAATATTGGTAGGAATCAATGTCGCTTTTGCAAAGAAGAAGGACATTGGAAGAACGACTGCCCAAAGTTGAAAGACAAAGCCGGGAAGAATAAAGGGAAAGCTGTACAAGCTTCGGAAGTGAATGTTGTCAAGGCTAGTGACGACAATTCAGATACGGATTCTTCGGGCTATTCTTGCTCTGCATTACCGTCAGTTTGTTACGCTGACTCTACGGAGTGGATGATGGATTCTGGTGCTACATACCATATTTGCCCTAGGAGGGATTGGTTCTCCAGCTTTGAGGAGTTGAAAAGAGGGGATGTCGTGCTCATGGGTAATGATCACGTATGCCCTATTGGTGGTATTGGTACAGTACGGATCCGGATGTGTGACGGGGTGACTCGGGAGCTGAAAGAAGTGAGATTCGTTCCTCAATTGACGAAAAATATCATTTCGCTTGGAACTTTGGAGGCAGCTGGTTATAAGGTGATCTTGGAGAATGCGACTCTGAAGGTCACAAAGGGGTCCATGGTGGTGATGCGAGGTGTCAGGGAAAACAACCTATACTACTTGAAGGGCAAGACAGTAACAGGGGGTCTAGCAGCTTCGATTACCACAGAGGAGGATACTACCAACTTATGGCACATGAGATTGGGACACACTGGTGATAAGTCCCTGCAGGTATTGGCGAAGCAGGGGCTATTGAAGGGTGCAAAGACCTGCAAGATGGAGCTGTGTGAACATTGCATATTTGGGAAGAAGACAAGAGTGAAATTCGGCACCGCTATTCACAACACCCAAGGCATATTGGACTATATTCACACAGATGTTTGGGGCCCTTCCAAGCACACATCACTTGGTGGGGCCAACTATTTTGTCACTTTCATTGATGATTATTCCAGGAGGAATTGGGTATACCCGATGAAGCATAAACATCAGGTCCTGGATATTTTTGTGGAGTGGAAGAAGAAAGTAGAGCTGCAGACAGGTAGAAATATAAAGACTCTACGTTATAATAACGGTGGAGAGTATAAGAGTGATCCGTTTCTGTAGTTTTGCCGGGATCACGGCATTAGGCGACACTTCACAGTACGTGAGATACCGCAACAAAACGGGGTGGCTGAGAGATTGAACCGTACCTTGCTGGAGAAGGTGCGATGTATGATGATGCAGAGTGGATTGTCAAGATCCTTTTGGGCCGAAGCGTTGGTTTATACGAGCCATCTCGTGAATAGGTTGTCGTGCACTGCGATACAGGGGAAGACTCCGTTGGAGCGTTGGTCTGGTTCGGTAGCTAGTGACTATGAGTCGCTTCGGATATTTGGGTGTCCAGCTTATTACCATGTTAATGATGGTAAATTAAATCCGAGGGCGAGGAAAGCAGTCTTTGTGGGATTTAGAGATGGAGTTAAAGGCTTCAAGTTATGGGATCCACAAGACAAGAAGATAGTTATTAGCAGGAATGTCACATTTGACGAGACGTACATGATGAAGCCTAAAGTTCCTCAGCAGGTGGAGGAAGACCAGATTCAGGAGATATCGCAGCAGGTGAAGGATGATGTGACTCCACCCACTCCAGATAGCATTGTATCCATTGAGGCTCCTACGGAGGTGACACTGGGAGGAGATGAGATGACAGTCGGGCATTTAGAGGATACAGTGGATGTTGGGACTCAGGAACAGGGTCATGTTCAGGAGTCCATTGCAGCTAATAGACCAAGAAGAAATATTCGTCGGCCAGCTAGATATAACGATGTCATGGTTGCATATGCTTTATCAGCAGAAGTCGTTGATGATTTGGTTCCTTTTACATTCAAGGAAGCAGAGTCAGGCTCTGATTCGATTAGGTGGAGGGAAGCTATGGAGGAAGAGATGCAGTCTCTTCATAAGAACGACACTTGGGAACTTGCAAAGCTACCGAAAGGTAAGAAAGCTATTGGATGCAAGTGGGTGTATGCAAAGAAAGAGGGATCTTCTATTGGGGAAATTAGATTCAAAGCCAGATTGGTTGCCAAGGGATATGCACAGCTAGAGGGCGTTGATTACAACGAGGTATTTTCACATGTTGTGAAGCATTCGTCGATTCGTATTTTATTGGCATTGGTGGCACAGCTGGATTTGGATTTGGTCCAAATGGATGTGAAAACAGCCTTTCTACATGGAGATTTAGAAGAGGAGATCTACATGACACAACCTATGGGATTCAAAGCTGCAGGAAAGGAAGAACTAGTATGCAAGCTGAAGAAATCTCTTTATGGATTGAAGCAATCGCCGCGACAATGGTACAAGAGATTCGACGGCTTTATGATTGGCCGAGGGTACACGAGGAGCCCATATGACCCGTGTGTTTACATGCACAAGCTACAGAATGGTGAGTATATCTATTTGCTATTATATGTTGACGACATGCTCATAGCTTCCAGGAATACTTCAGCTATTAGAAAGTTGAAAAAGGAGCTGTCATCCGAATTTGAGATGAAGGATCTTGGAGAAGCAAAGAAGATATTGGGTATGGAAATCGAGAGAGACAGGGTGAAGGGGAGGTTGAAGTTGACACAGAGGAGTTACTTGCAGAAGATGCTGAAGAAATTCAGTTATGATGGCAATGCCAAGGCGATGAGTACTCCATTGGCTCCCCACTTTAAGCTATCAGCTAAGATGTCACCTGTTTCAGTTGAGGACCGGGAATACATGTCCAAAGTTCCATATGCCAATGCTGTGGGTAGTTTGATGTATGCAATGGTGTGTACAAGGCCAGATTTGTCACAGGCCGTGAGCATGGTATCCAGATACATGCACGACCCTGGGAAGGGTCATTGGGAGGCCGTGAAGTGGATTCTACGGTATATCAAAGGTACCGTGGATGTTGGTTTGGTATTTCAGAAGAATGAGAAGAACGGGCAGGATTGTATTGGTTACGTGGATTCTGATTATGCGGGGGATCTGGACAAGCGCCGGTCTACTAGCGGATATGTGTTTACACTAGCAGGAGCACCGGTGTGTTGGAGATGCACACTTCAGTCTACAGTGGCTCTCTCCACTACGGAGGCAGAGTATATGGCGTTGACTGAAGCTGTGAAGGAGGTTTTGTGGTTGCAGGGATTATTGGAGAACTTGGGGATTGCACAGGAGACCCTTCGGGTACATTGTGATAGCATGTCAGCTATCTATTTGGCGAAGAACCAGGTTTATCATGCACGCACGAAGCATATCGATGTCAGATTCTATTTTGTTCGTGACGTTTTGGATGAAGGAGATGTCATGTTGGAGAAGATCCACACGAAGGACAATCCTGCGGATATGTTGACCAAAGTTGTTTCAGGTGTTAAGTTTGATCATTGTTTGGAGCTTTTGAACATTCTTCGGTGTTAAGGCCTTTCGAGGCCATTGGGTGAACTACGTGAGGCTTGATTCCTTGGGCAAGAGGATACGTAGGCAGTCTTTACAGATGCAGCCGGTTTAGATTAGTTGATGGGGTTGAGATTGTTTGGACTCTCGTTCGGGTTCTCAACTTGTTGTGGATCACGGCGTACTGGACATAACAAGTGGGACATTTGGATGCTTTGGTGTCGGCTCAGTTTTTTTGAGAAAAACTTTACCGAGGTGGAGAATTGTGAACGTGGGGCCCATGAACCACGTGAGTGGTTTCTTTCCGTGTGAGATTTGAGAGCAGGCTTTCCGCGTGAGATTTGAGAGCAGGCCCACCCGTGTCACATTCAACTATATATATAGTAAATTTCACCTAGGGTTTTGTGTCCAAGGAAGTTTTGGCTGCGGGAGAAAGCAAGGAAGGGTTTTGTTTTTTGTTCTCCTCTTTTGCGGCTACGGAAGAGTGCGACAGCAAGGGAATTAGCGGCTAATTCATGTGAGAAGGCAGCAAACAACTTCGGCTCTCTTTTTGGGATTTGTGCATTCTTTTGTAGAGAGATTAAGAGGGATTTGAGAGTTTGTTTTGAGAGCGTTTAGATTGAGTGATTGTAAACCCTAGTTGTATCTCTCCCTCTAATAGTAGATCTCCCCCTCCTTGCCCCGTGGACGTAGGCTATTTGCCGAACCACGTAAAAGTCGTGTTCTTGCTGTGATTTGTAATAGCTTGTAGGATCCTTCGACGCGCAGTCCTAGAGCTGACGAGAGGAAGAGCTGATATCTCACTTTGATGAGATATCTGGCTTTTTGATTCTTGTTTCCTTTGAGAGACGGGAATTCTTATCGATCTAATCTCTCTTGTTGTGCTGCCGAAGTGCTGCCGAAATTTCCGCTGCGCGCAACAGACTCTTCCTCTTTTGGTACTCTCAGGTGTTGATTGATCACGCTGATCTTGTACTTTACCTGGCAAATTTGGCTTTTAAAGGCACCCACATTGCTGCAAAGGTTAATTCACACTCGACTTTTTTTCTTTTTAAGTGATTTTTAATATTTATGAACAATGAAAAATTCAAAGTTTTTCATCCCAGTATATTGATGACATTCAAGTTCCCGTGCTGAGTCAGAAATATTTCATTTAATTCAAGTACAAGACTTGGATGAACATGAGAACTTCATTTTAACTTTTATCTTCAATCTTAGTTCATGCATTTTATTAATTGGGATTTTACAGGGATTTTTAGACTATTCTATTGGCCTTGATCATGTAAATTAAGTTTTTAGTGTATCTATGTTTCCATAAATCTATTTCAATGAATTGTGAGCGAACTTAATACTCTATCATTTCCTGTAGAAAGTTTCTTATGGCATACTTATTTTCATGTGTTTTCTATTATC
This sequence comes from Asparagus kiusianus, assembly GCA_022839385.1. Lineage (NCBI taxonomy): Eukaryota > Viridiplantae > Streptophyta > Magnoliopsida > Asparagales > Asparagaceae > Asparagus > Asparagus kiusianus. The sequence continues at coordinate 525,714 of BQKN01066041.1, forward strand.
TTGTGCATGATCTGCAGTCTTTATGAAGTGCAAATTTTGGTGACCTCAATTGACCTTACTCAAATATCTGTGTATCTTTACTACTTCAGAACCTTCTTATTTTTCCCTGAGCAGTGAACCTTTTATGTCGAAACTTAGAGCCTAATGCTCAACTGCAACAAGCTAAACAAGTTTTTGGATTGCTAATACTCGCAATGGAAACAAATTTTTCTTGCTGCAACAGATATCAGGTATCCATTGGCACTACAAAACCTCTAGACATGCTGCTGAACTAACTGCTGGGTTTTATAACCCCAACAATCGGGATGGCTATGCTTCAATTGATTTAATGTTAAAGAAACACGGTGCAACATTAAATTTCACATGTGTGGAGTTGCGGGCTTTGGATCAGCAGGAGGATGCACTTTCAAATCCAGAGGGTTTAGTTTGGCAGGTAGTTTAAAATTTCAAACAGCAGTTTGGTTTTCTACAATCATGTTATGCTAATCTCACTCGCTAATGAACATTGAGTGAAAACATAAAGAATTAAAGTTCTTAAATAGAGTTATAAATATATGCCACTGTATCTTTGTGTCTGCTTGGATGTGCACCAGTTGTGGATAGACCCCCTGCAGCTCTATTGTTGTGGAGAGACTCCCTGTACTGTCGCCCAATTGCGGATAGATCCCCTGACTGAATTTTTTGACTCTTTTACCCGTAGGAGGTGTATTTGCCATAAAATAAATTTCTTTTTCTGTGAGGATAAAAGAGTCAGAAAGATACAGGAGGTCTATCTCCAACACTATAGCTACAGGGGGTCTATCTGCAATTAACCCTTTAAAGAACTATGATGCCTGGATTATCATGTACTGAAATGAATATGATCATCCTCAGGTTCTGATGATGCATGGGATGTCTGTATACCTGTGGCTAGTGAGTATGCGCTTCCTTGCTATGGAAGAGATGGCTATAATCAAATTTTGGAAAATGCAAAACCAGAGAATGAACATAAGGGACGACACTTGTCATCGTTCACGTACCTGAGGCTCGCCCCACCTCTCATGGAAGGATATCCAGATTCTAGGGAAGGAAATTTCTATGAATTTTTCCGCTTCCTCAAGAGAATGCATGGTATATATCAAACACCTTCTATTCACTTGTATCGTTATCAAGTTTAGGCTTTTGCAGTCATTTCCAGAAAGAGGATTATTTTGGTTTAATATAATTGAATTATCCTCATTTAAATCGTATGTGCCTAATTGGTCCTTAATTGTTTCTAATTCTATGCTATTCCATCAAGATGAAAAGATTTACTGAAATGTCGGTTCAATTTTCTTGTCCTCACCCCTTTTTCTGGCTGAGCTCTGATGCCTAAGAAATTTTAGCTTTTAATCTCGTAAGAGTTCCTTCCTTTTCAATTAAATTTCCATTTGTATGATATGTATGTTATAGAAAGCAAGGAAGGTTATACCCTATGTTCATGCTGTGGATTTACTCAGTAGATAACTTTAGCTGGAAAATTTCAAAGAACAGGTTTTTTCCCAAAGCAAAGCACAGTGTTATGCGCATAAAAACTCTACATGAGACAGGCAAGCAAAAGGACAAAACATGTTTTTAAGCAAAACAGTTTAATCCTTTATTTATAGTTCTTCGATACTACCACATAATTGATCTATTACAGCGGTTAAGGCGCAACGGTTTTAACTGTTACGTTAGATATCTATCGTAACGGTTTATGGTGTCTAATACAACATTTAATGAAAAACATTGTCATAGACCAAATAATTGTTACTGGGCTTAATAATTATTCATGGGCTTAATAACAGTTAAGTTTGTAAAGCCCATTGACCAAATCCTTCTCGCTCGCTCAAACGAAATCCTTCTCGCTTGCTCGCTCGCTCTCTCTCTCTCTCTCTCTCTCTCTCTCTCAAACGAAATCCCTAAAATCGCCGCCACCGCTGTCTAAAATCGCCGTGGCCAAGATCTCATCTTCAATCTCATCACTGAACTCGTCGCCGTTGTAAGATCTGAAATAGATACACTTGAACACTAGAGGGGGGGTGAATAGTATTCTTTTAAAAAATTATGCAAAGTATATTATAAATTGCAATGAAAAATAGCAATCTTAGAAAATCACAATCACAAACACAGGGATTTTATACTGGTTCCACCAATCCGGTGTACATCCAGTCCCTAAGCAAATCCCGCTTGAGAGTTTCCACTATGATTTTGAATAAACTTACAAAATGAAAAGCAAACCTGACCAATTTGCAAGTCCCTGCAAATTGTAACACCAATTGACAAACACCTTGTCAATTTGAACACCAATCTCTACACCAAGAGATCAACACTCTCAAACCCGAGAGAAATCCTTTTGAAGTAAGAACACAATTGATCCTATAAGCCTTGAATGTGTAATGAAGTGCAGCAATGGCTTAGGATTCTTTTAATCTCTGTAAATTGCCTAAATGATAAGTATTTGATGAATGTTTAAAGGCAATTTCAGAAACTCTTCTTTTTCTCAAAAATCTGAATGTTTTTCACTTGAAAAATTGCACAAAGATCAAAGCTTATAGGTGTATATGTCTCTACAATTTTTCTGAACACATAACCTATTTATAGCCCTTGAAAAGACAAATTTTTGAACTTTAAAAACGTTTAAAAACGGCTATAAACAGTCACATATTCAAACTTTGAAAACTGGAAAAACTGTATCTGTAGTCGACTACTGTTGACATTAGTCGACTACACTGAGTTCAAACAGACTCTGTGTTTTCGGAAAATTTTCTCAGTAGTCGACTATAATGCTCATTAGTCGACTACACTGTATTTTGACAGAAACTTATAAATTAAAATTTGAGTTCATTAGTCGACTATTATGTTAATTGGTCGACTACACTGTAAAATATCAGAAACTTATGTTTCTGTCAAACACTTGAGTAGTCGACTATAATTACTATTAGTCGACTATACTGTAAATTGACAGAAACATGTATTTGAGTTTAATACAAGAGTAGTCGACTACTATTCTAATTAGTCGACTACTAAGAGTGAAAATTCAGCTATAAAGAGTTTTTATAATCAAGTTTTAACTATTATTCTAATGGTTAACATAGGGGATTTCTATAGTTAACCAACACACTAAGCCTGTGTTAGTGTGTTCTAATATTGTGTATGTGTGCATGTGTGTGATCAAGGCTTGTACAATAATTCTAAGTAAAGAAAATATAAAATACATTATCTCATTTGTTCTTCATTTTCTTCACTTCAAAATACCTTGAAATCACCTTGCACTTTTCACATATTCTGATATTGAAATCTGCATATAAGAGTTAGTGCACACACATTTTATAAATTGTTATCATCAAAACACTATCGTGGAGATATGATATTCAACAGCCGTTTTTATCTCCGATCTCATCTCCAATCTCCTCTCCGATCTTATCTTTGAGGCCAAGATCTCATCTCCAATCTCATCACTGAACTCTCGTTTGTTTCAGGTATGTTCTTCTTCCCTGTTTTCTAGGGTTTTCTCCAAAAGTCGAGCCCAGATCTCGCTAACGGTTCTCCTCCGCCGTTCCAAATCAACGTTCTCCTCCTCCTTCTTTCCTCTTTGGGAGGAGGAACTCCTCGGCCTCTTTCTCGCTGTCTGGCCGCCCTCTCCGCCTTCGTCGCCGTCCTCCCCCCTCTGTTTCAACTGCTGATGAAGAGGCGGCGGCCTCGGCCACGGAGGCCTCGTCTCCTCCTTCTGCTTCTGCTGCAGGTGGTTCGAATCTCTTCTCGGCTCTATCTATCTGTTTGTTTAATGGAAATTGTTCCTGTTCTCGAGGGAGCTTTCGCCTTGTCTTTTGGTCTCTACATTGATTTTAGATCTCCAAAGCAAAGCGGCATAACTAAACATAAAAGATTTTGTGGTCTGAAACC
>BQKN01066041.1:544023-558323 GCA_022839385.1 Asparagus kiusianus
GGGGGTGGGGGGTCGGCTAAAATAATCTTTTTCTTCCATTATGCTCTGCAAGAACCAGCCTTGTTAACTAAGCACTCGTACCTTCTTTGTAGCAAGTAGCAACCCAAATCACTTGTGATCTACCTGTCATCCTACGCGCTCCAACTAATAACCTGACTTGTCCTGACACTTTATGTATGTTAATTGCTATTTTCTATTGGGTCGCACAATTCACCCCCATGTTAGCATACATAATTTAGAGCCTTATCCTTCGTGTAAATTGAGTATTCTAAACTCATATTGCCATAAACTAGTTAGTTGCCAATTCTCATGTTGAATTAGCAGATTGAACCAAAAAAAAAAGTGCATAGCCTTTCTAAGGAGCAGAACACCAAAAACATCTCTATTCCTGACCCCTATGCTTTTAGTCGCTCACATCAGATGTTGCATGCAGTTCCATTATTTCGAATTAGCAAGTTTAGGAATGAAGAACGTGCAACTTATTGACTCTTCATATACATTTTTCTGTATCAGGCAGCTAAGTTTGTTAGTTTGTTTTATCCATATGCACACCGCTTAATTATGGACCATGTACATTTTCTCCTGTTTTACGAGTATGAGTACTGGTTCACTATTTGTCCTAAGCAAGGAATACAATCTGATTCTACATAATGAAGGTGCATTGAATTTTGATATCGCTAACAAAGCTGCAATATAATGAGCAGGAATTATGCAGTAATTGGAGGACAAATTAAGAAATAATCTTATGAAACAGATAAAACTATAAAGTGAGTTTTGGAGTTGGCAGCTTTTATGCTTTTACCTTGCCATGGACAAAGCTTTCCTCTCAACTTCCAATTCATACTGCAACTGGACAATGACCTGGTTCTCACTTTCTGCTTCCTTTCGAAGTTTATTAATCCTATCCCTCTCAAAAGCTATCTCCATCTTATTACTCATGAGGTCTTGCAACTGCTCTTCCACCTCATGTCTTAGTCTTGAAAGGACTTCCATTTCTGATTCAACAGCAGCACGTCCCCTGTAAAGAGCATTATTTTCTTCATCTCTTTCAGCTTTTAACCTTTCCAATTCGACCCTTGCTTCCTCAGCCAATTTCTCCAGAGAGTTTATCTTCTCTCTTTCTTTGGAAAGCTCTGCCTCAAAACTAGCATTAAGTTCTTTCTCAACTTCTGCTACTAAAGCAGTGTGGGCATTCACAGCAGTCTCTGCCAATGATTCTGCTTCAAGCCGTGTAAGTTCCTCCGCAACCACCTCAGCCGAATCACCAGTAGCAAGAGCAATAGCAACTTGTGCTTTTGTGACAGGTTTGTTAGGCTGAAACAATCTGGTGTAACCTATAAATTGCAGAAAAATATTAGCACTATCATAAAATTAAACAATCACCTGACGATACAAGGTAAATTGAATACCAAAAGCAAGCGCTACGATGCCCTGTTCTCCAGCAGACAAATCAGCAACCAAAGCAGGCCAAGCATCTTTGTCTATTCTATTGATGTCTATATATCCAGAGCATTTGTACAGGTACTGGTCATAAAGACAATAGTTGTCAGTAATCAACGTGACATTCTGATTTTCAACCTGTACCAACAATAGGAAATCCAAATAAATTTAGCATTTATAGATACATTTCTGTCGACTTCTGGAAGCTGCCTTCTCTCCAAAGCCATCTTCCAACTGACAAGATCTTGACGTGATACAGGACTGCATTGCAAATGGTTTGACAAACAAAGCTTAAAATATTTCTAGGAAACAACATGAGATATTATGGAAAAAGAACATCATGCATTATCACCTCTCAGAAGAGAAGAAGAAAGAATCCTGCTCTCCACCGGAAGTTCCTTTCAGATCAGATTCGGAAAGCTTGCTAGAGATTATTCCGGCTTCTGCTAAGCCTGTACTTGCAGTTTGACAATTTTATAATAAATCAGCTAAAGTAAACTACTGTAATTACACATAATCCCAAAGTAAAAATACTAACCTTGAATGCATGAATAGTCCGGATCTTCAGGAGTGACATCATCAAATGCAAGCTCTGTTACATTCTCTATGTACATTGCAGGATAAACTTTTGATATTGGATTCCTGTGGGGGAAAAAATTAAAAAGTAAACTTGAGGAAAAGAACCTGGTTTTAGTCATCAAACATCCCCAACCATATTAAACATATAGAACGAGGCAGGAAAAATTCTACATACGAAAAAGTAACATTTCATACATGATTTGACTCAGTGTATCAAAGATGGGAAACATATACCTTGAAAGAGCACTGCTTGCAGATACCAACCATCGAGCATACTCCCGACGAGTACATAAATCACCCGGTTGGGCATCAGGCTCAATAACCTACAGTCACAAATTTGATGGGACAAGATGAATTTTAACTTTGTCAATTGACACACTGAACTCATCAGTAAATTTTTTAAGTCTGAAAATACCTACTGTGTGGAAAGTTAGGATAGACATGAACAGGGTGAAAGTAAAATGTAAGTTTCATAGATGATAAATAACTGATCATGAGGATCTTTACATAGGCAGATTGTGAGAAGCTTTGCAGATTGCAGCTATAGTAGTACCATCTATGATAATGTTCAGAGGCTTCTAGGGGAAATGCTAGTGAAATATTAGTTTCCACTACTCCTGGAGTCAACCCTTGAAACTTGATTTTTGCAACATAAAACTGTTATGGGTATTGAATCATCCTCTTCCATTACTCAAGTCGCAGGTATCATTGAAACAATCAGAAAGTGAAAACTTTCTGTTACCTAGTGAAATATTAGTTTCCACTACTCCTGGAGTCAACCCTTGAAACTCGATTTTTGCAACATAAAACTGTTATGGGTATTGAATCATCCTCTTCCATTACTCAAGTCGCAGGTATCATTGAAACAACCAGAAAGTGAAAACTTTCTGTTACCTAGGTGCTCGTAGCTTCTAACAGGTGTACCTACTCCCTTTCGCACGTCTCATGAATCTCTCTCTACATTCTCAATTCAAAATACTGTATTTCTCAGTTTCCCCATTTGTGATCCATCCAGAGCAGGTAAGATTGTACAGTTTGACAGTAACTTAATAAATACATAGTATGTATATATAATATATCATTCAGATAACCAATGTGCTCATCATGCCTTTTAGAGTTGTTTAACCTCTTATAGAGAAGCTATGGAATAAAGCAGTTCTCAGTTTTGCTAGTTTTCCATTGGCTAGATTGTTAGATATTACTAGTATTTAGATCAAACAGACATTATAAGATATTTTGAGATATTGTGAGATGTGGTTAGATAAGATTTTATCTCGTACCTATTTTATAATATCCTCCTAATCTCTGTATTAAAGAGAGATTAGGGTTAGATGAATAAAAACCTTTTCTATTTCTCCATATGGTATTAGCCTTCTTGATCCTTGATCTTAGAGAGACAACAATCTGTTTCCTCGACCTCAGAGTCGCTGAGGATTTTTACTGCCTCTATGCTTCCCCTCAGCGACCACGACAACACCTTCAGCGGTTTCGACAATATCTTTGATTTCTACATTATTTATTTACTAAATCTTTGTTGAACCCTAATAAAAAAACTCTACCCCTGAGAAACCCTAACCTCAAAAGAGAAAAATTTTACTGTTCATCATAGCTACTGATGAACAGTTACCCCACGTGAACTGTTCTTCACGAACACTCCGTCCTCATCAAATGGTTAGATGCAAAAGTACGCAGTTGATTCCGACGTTCTACTAGCTAACCCGCCTCGGATTTCTTTCTACCAACTAATCCGCCTAGGGTTTCTCTTCACTGGCTAACTTACCTAGGGTTTCTTTCTACTAGCTGACCCGTTAAGGGTTTCTACTAGCATCTGGTTGGGACTACACTTTTTTATTGTTGATGCCTTCAAATATTTCAAAGAAATATGATATTACAAAGCTCTTGCAACTAGCTTTTTTGCTTCCATTTGTAAGTCGTAATAAGCTGGACATATATAATACATATGCTCCGGCTTGAGAGGAAGTGTTCGATATTATTAGTATTTAGATTTAGCAGATAGTATAAGATATAATGAGATATTGTGAGATGTGATTAGATATGATTTTATCTCGTACGTATTTTGTAATATCATCCTAATCTCTATTTAAGAGCGGTTAAGGCTTGATGAACAATAATCTTGGTGTAATACCTAATTTTTTTCACAGATACTAGTTATATATTCATGCATGAGGGTTTTAAGGCCCACTTTTTTTTCTTAGAAAGGCCTATTTAGACTTAAAGCCCAAAGTTATTTGAACTAAGTTACCCTTAGGGTTTTATCCTCATGTGTCTGTGAGCAATCATACCTCTCCTCACAGGAAAAAAATCCTCTCTCCTTTAAGAGAAAACCATGTTTAACAAAACAAAGAGAAAACCTCAACCAACTCCTCTCTCTCTCTTACTAAAAATCTCTAGCTACCTAATCTTTTGTTAACAACTCTATCTCCTTTAAGAGCTTATCTATCTCCTTTGCTTTTTCTTCACAAAAACGCACGAAGGAAAAATAAAAAGAGAGAATAGAGAAAGCGACAGAAAAGAAGTTTTGACAAGTTAGAAGAAGGAACGGATAATGTTTTCTATTTTTCATAGTTCTAATTTCTTTATCAGCGAGCGTTTCTTATCCTTCAACTCTTTTATTTTCATCACCACCTTATCTAAATACTAGTATTTCTATATAGAATAGATTGTAGTTGGTCTATATCACATTTGTTGACTACAATGTTGTAGGAAAAATCTTTACTCTTTATGCAAGCATTTTACTTCTAGATAATGATATTTTTCTAACAAGGAAATAACTTTTCTTTTACATTTTTTCCCATAATTTTAATATTGTTGTTATTATCTATTTCCAGCCAAGTTTTGTACAACTATGTATTTTTAGGTTCATTTTTATCTTTTAATCAAACTACTACTACTAAATAACAGAAACTACCTGTTATAAGTACTTATACCGCAACTTATTTCACAAAGATGTGTTTGGTCTACTGGTTAGATGACGTACTTGTTAACTCCTTAGTCACGGGTTCAAATCCCATGATCCTTATTTTTTTATATGTCAATTAAGTATTTGTGTCTGTTCCAATAAGAAATTAATTTCCCCTTTTAATATTAATTCTTATGGTGGTTAGATTTAGATAATAAACAAATAAAATTCTTTTATTTTGACAACAAGAGATTTTTCTAACTAAAACATATCTTCTATTTATGTATAATTTTTTTTAGAAATAAAATTATTTTTAATAATTTGTTCCTAGTATTATTATGTACAATGGAACATTTGAATTTTCTAAATCCTCCATACATTTCTTATCTTTAATTTCTATTTTCTTTAGAATTGTAACTAATATTGTAGTTAAAGTTTCGGAAATGGATTTGATAGGAAAAAGCCTTTGGCTTGGTGGTTAGTTGGTTGGCATGCTATGTCCGTAGTCTCTGATTCGAATCCCACAACCTTTTGTTTTACATAAAATTTCATTTGGGCCGTGTTTGAGTTGGGTCGGTTTTGAACTCAAACCCGTCCCGGTTGGGGTCCAATATCAAACCCGACCCAGTTGGGTCGGTTTTGAACACAATTTTATTTGAGCCGGGTTTGAGTTGGGTCGGTTTTGAACTCAAACCTGACCCATTTGGGTCTAACTCAAATTACAAAACTCGTTAGGGCTTTTTGCTCACCAAAATCAAATTTGTGGATCTTTAGACAATCAAACCAAACCCGTTTGACTTATTTTGATCCTAAACAATTGTGTTATGTATTTATTTTCTTTCCTTTTCTTTAGGTAAGCGAGGATGTCATTTGATGATGTGTTTGATCACCTGATGCTGTATTTTATCACCCAGTGACATCTAATAGGATCAACTGTGCATGAAGATGACTTCCATCAAAATATGATTCATAAGTGTGCTATCAAGGCATGGCTACACTCTCAACATTAATATCCCGATGTGAGAATTTTTACTTGATTATGACTATTATATAATAGTATCAACTAGACGATGCACCTATCTTGATTGGATATGTTTCGAGTTACGGTTAGTTTTCATAGTTTTACAAAAGTCGTTCCATTGTAACTCTATGGTTAGTGAACAACATTTCATGTACAGTTACTTAAAACAAATAGACAACCTGGAGTTTAATAAAGGGGAATTTGATCGAAAATATAAAGTGTATATAAGCGAGCTCATGTGCATTCTTGATATCCTGAGTTACATATTAAGACCAATGGCCAATACTTGAGTTGAAACCGTGTTCCCAGAACGATTTACGAAACTCCAATTTATATACATAAAAATATTCTCCTCTAATTCAAATAACATCTAAAATAATAATAATGTGCTTGTGTGCCTTATGATAGGTTTTATCTTGATATCTACAATTAGTATTTTTTGTTATCACCTTTAATTTAGATTTCATCTTTTCTTTATATCTACCACATACACTTACACGCACACAATTTCTGTATTTTACATGCTTGTTAGGAGTTTTCTGACTCCCTTGGGGTTTGCGCACCACAGACTCCGGGACTGTTCTTTCTTCGCTGGATCAAGAATATTTGGAGCAAGCCCAACGATAGTGTCACCTTTTATTCCATCGCTTCTTCAATTTTAGTTGGTTAGAGCAGTTATTTGATTCAGACTTTCCTTTGAGCCACATGTGACTATTCTAAGGTTTTAAATATCGGATGTCGGGTTCATGTCGGACGACTGAAATCCATGTCGGATAGCGAAAATTGGTGGTATATCGGGGGACATGGACTAAATATCAGATTGTCATATCATGTCCTAAATGTAATCTAAGCATTCCTAAATTCAATATAAGCATATTTTATAAATTCTAGAGGTAGCGCCGACGATGAGTGGTTTCCGACGTCGTAGGGAGACGGTGTCGGAGACGAGACGTCGTAGGGAGGCAGTGACGGGGCTCTTCTTCTTCTTCTTCGTCTGCTCTGGGTCCTTCGGATAAGTCACTGATCACCCTCTTCCCTTTATCCCGACGACGGGATACCCTACCGCCTTTGGGTTCGATTGGGTTTCAGATTTCGGGATGCAACGGGTGATGGACGACGGGGGACCGAGATGGAGGTGGGAGAAGGGCGTCGTCGTTCACGAAAGGAGTGATGGGTTCCCAAGTCCGCTGCAGCCCTAATTTTTCTCTTTTCTTTCTATCAGATTCATAAAAAACCCTTAAACATGAGAACGGGTCAAACGGGTTTGGGTTTTTATCACTAAACCCAAACCCGATAACATAAAATAGATCTTAAAAAAGCCATATCGGTCGATTTTTCAAAGCTAAAAAATCAACCGATATGGCCCCGATATTTTTGATTTAGCCCTGAAAACCGACATACGAGTTAAAAACGCTCATGTTGTGTCGCTCAAGCTCTCAAACCGACATGTCGGACGACATGTCGGACATGTCGGCCGACATTTAAAACCTTGGACTATTTAAGACTATGATGTATTTTTTCTTACTCTTTCCAGTGTGGATAGTTGTGAACTTGTAGTTGAAGTCTGCCTTTCCAGAGATTTCTTTATCTATATATTTCTTTTGTTAACTTAGTTACATGCTTAGTAGTGTAGTTTTGGTTGTATATATATATACACACACACACACACACAGCATGATATATAGAGGCGTGAATGCGTGAATATGCCGAATGATTGCATTGTTGGCCGAGTCACATTCCAAATTATTACGCTTTGAAACCTGGGTGTGACACTTAGCCTTTTCTATCTCTCTACAAGATTAAAATACCTTGAAGATGATACATTTATTTAAGGGTTTATTGCACAGAGACCCCTTGTAGTACACCTTTTTTTACTACCCATCTACTTTCGTTTTGGTAGATAGATCACATGGGTTAAATAACTTAATTTTTTTTCTCTTTTATCGTAGGTGAAATTTTGGTAGATATTGCCCTTGGTTAAAAAAAAATTTGGGAGTCTATTTGAGGGTAAAAGAGTCAAAAAAAAATCCCCAAAGGTCTATCTGCAAAAATAAAACTACATGTGATTCTACAGGGGCCTATCTATAGTTAACCCTTTATTTAAAACTAACCTCAAAGAAGATTATATTTTGTCCACGATGGATTTCATAAACCATTAGTCTAATGTTTGTTTTAGTTGGTACCAGACATGCAGACACTTTATTGCACCCTTAACAATAAATCAACATGGTTAACAGTATGAACTGCATGGGTGCAACATTTTGATGCTTTGCTAGACCAGCATGAGAAGCAATTTCCAAACCCTTTTCAGAGTATTATATGATATGCAGACACATTATGGCACCCTCAACAATAAATCAAAATGGTTAACGGTATGAACTGCATTGGTTCAACCTTTTGATGTTTTGCTAGACCAACGTGAGAAGCAATTTCTAAACCCTTTTCAAAGTATTATATGTCAGTGCCTTATTGCATATATCAGTCACTAACATCTCCTACCATCAACACAAACAAACAAAATACTTCATGAAATATTATGCATGCAAATGCCATTTATTTTTTCTAAGGCTTGCACTACAGCCCTCCCCAAAATTTCAAAGCTGTATATTATTTAATACAGCTTTAATTAAGACCAGATTGTCACTTGCGTTATAACTTATAAGGAATGAATCTCAATATCAATCGTATACTCATATGAAGGTGTTTCTTGCAGTTGTATATCCTAACCATTATTGACAGTGTTGCTACTCAAGTCCATGTTAGGGAGTCGGTAAATGGAATAAGTCCATAGTACTAGCATGAAGCAGGGATCATCTCTTACTATTCACAGAATACCATAACATAATATAACAAGCAACAGCATGCATAACGAAAAGACTACAGTAAAGAGGCAATGTATTTAAAAGAAAGAGCACTAGTAATTACAACAAGTATACCACTGCATCAGTATATATATTGGTACCTTCAGAACTTGTAAGGCTGTGAATGCCTGGCCCTGAACCTGGTCAACTACTGCAGGAACCAAAACTTTTCCAGGAGGCACCTGCAAAGCTGCAGAGACGAGTGATGGAGCAGGTATGCCAGCATAGGAGATGGATTTCTCAGGTAGTGTTGACTCAAATGTTGGGCTTCTACCAATTTGACTGCGACTGACTATATCTGGTTCACTACCGCTGGGATCACCAAGCACTTGCTCAGAATATGCTACAGACGGAGCATTATTTTTGGGTATATATTCTTGAGAAGACCTAACAGACTCCATCGAGGCCATCATTGCTTCATCTTGATCAAGAGTTGGTCCAGATAATGTGCCAGATGGAGCAGTCTTAAGAATATCAGGACTCAGAGTGCTAGCCTCAGCAGGAAGATGCAGCATATCACTGTCCTCTATATCTTCTTTTTTTAGAACTACAGATGTAGTATCCACTCTCCCAGTTGTGATATCTGGTGAATCTACAATGTCACTTGACTCTAGAATCATAGGACTAGATGATGAGGGTTCATTTTGAAGTTGGCCCTCAAATTCACTTGAGAAATCCAGAGGTACGTCAAGACCAGCTATATTTCCCTCCTGATGGAAATTATTATGATCTGTGGAGTAAGCACTTAACGACAATAGGTCAGCACCATTGCTAGTGTTTTGGTCTGGGTCATTTTCAATACCTGAGTCTACTAAACCAGATAAAGCATTATGTGAATCCTTAAGGCTAGAAGCATCCGGGGAAGACTCGACAGTGTCATGTGAAGAAAATTCAAGTGATGGGGAGCTAGAGGTAGAAGGCATCTGACTTCGATCAACATCTGGGCCAATTTGTAAATCATCGTGACTTGAAGTGAGATTATTGGGATCAATATCATTGCCATTTGATTTAGTGTTCTCTGAATTGAGAACAATATCAAGGTCGCGCCCCTTAGGATCTTCAGTAGTTTCTACATGAGAAAAAAGTTTCTTATTTATACCTTCCTGGAGTTCTGCATTACAGTTGTCTATCTTGGTCTGTTCGTCTGATAGCACCGTAATAGCTTCATTCTTGGTCTGATCAGCTTTTGCAACCTGATTGTCAGAGGAAAATAGCATTTCTTGCTCTCTTGTTAGTGGCTCCATCTGCTGTTTAACTCCTACATGCACCGAATAAGCAAATTTAACATAGTACAGAAGTTAACTGTACAGGTATATAGTCAGCTCCACAGCCTCAAGAAGCAGAAAACTACATAAGTTGAGATTTTAAAATAACTAACCAATTCAAGAAACACTTGAAAGTGAAAAAGAGGTATCACTACATACCTGAAGTAGTTCTACCTTTCAGAGATAGTGATGCAAATGCAACCCCTGCAGTAAAAAGGACACCAGCAAGCCCAGCTCCCAACATTCCTGAAAGTGGACTACTAGAGAAGTGTCATTAGTACTCCAAAAACTTGAAATATGACACAGTTAAGCATGAATCTTTGAATATGTAAATAAACAGTTCAATGTAGAATACTATTTCTTCATTCACAGAAGAAAATTCTCTTTTTCTTTAAAAGCCCGACAAATGAAAAAGGAATTAGCTTTACATCTCCTGTGTCTGATTTTTTTTCCTTTTTTTAAGAAAATGGCCTCAAAATAGCCACCATCTCTAAACAGAGACCATCAGATCAAAGACCAGCCATACATGCCTACTGAACATTTTTTATTCTAGGTTACAAGAAATTTATCTGATCCTATATTTGTAAAAGGTAGGGTACAAGGACATAGCTATATACATATACTGAAATTACTAAATTACATAAGAAAAATATATGCTCATTCACATGTTATGAGAATTGAGATTCTCATGACATTTTTATGTTTCTTTTATTATGTACCTTATAAATTGGAAAATCACCTGTTTTGCACATAAGATTCCCAAACATTAAAATCATAGTTCTGAACTGGGGTATGGACTAAAATGAACCGGACCAACAAGTTTCGGAAAGTGTAGAATAAATGTCCAAGAAGCGTATGATGAGTGTTTTAAATGAAAACATATATTATGTAACTGAGTATACATTCGAGTAAATGTACACACGAAGACAAGGAGCGTCCGAGGAGTGCATCCGATATGGGTATGATAGTGGATAGAGGCGTCCTTTACTTGTCAATCTATGATGCATGTCGGGTATGGGTACAACAACATGTTACAAGTACCCCGGTAACATAGATCTGATCCTTGGTCTTCCCAGGCAATGCTAGCATAAATTCATGGTATAACAGATATATTGCAAGAAGATACATCTAACACATGGAACTTTCACACTAGAACCGGTTAACCGAGATAACTTACAAATAAAGCATGCAAAAGAAAGAACTAGATGTCTGACCAAAAACCAAACAACTGAAGAGGAAAAGCATTGATCAGAGTCTAAATATGTCTAAAAAGGTTATACAAAACTGACCTCATGACTTCAATATAAGGCTATGGTTCTGAAGCAAATTTTGGTCAACACACCATGATATTACTACTCCGGCATTAAATATTTACAATCAATAAGAGTCAATCCATCAACTCTTTCTTTATTATTATTATTTTGGGTAATTTAACCAACTCCAAATGCTTTTATATACAATAGCGGCTCAGATAACTTCAGATGAAACTTCTACAAGCCCTATTCTTTAGAAACACCCACTCCAAGATGCATCAGGATAATCATAGCATTATACCAATTTTCATATCAAACATCCAATTTGCCTAATTTAGAAGATAACAACAAGAACCCTAATCGCTGAAATGAAATGAGAAACAAAACCTCTTACCTCCAAATCGATCCTTATTCTTCTTCGAATCACCCCCATCATCGCCCTCAGATCCAGACCAACCGGCGAAAGAATCATGAGGTTCTTTGCTTCCATTGACGGAGATTTGGAGCCGAATCCGACGAATCGAGGGCCGAAATCGAATGGTGAAGAAGGGCGAAGGGGGTCTGACGCTCCCGCGGCCGAATCGGAGCTGGAGAGAGTTGGGAGAAGACGGACTCGCTACCGTTGCCATGGGTTTGGAGCTCAGTTAGGGTTTCTTGTGTCTCGTTGAAGAGGAGAAGACGGAGAAAGGGAGACGATGAGTGAAGAGAGAAGTGGAGATGAAAAGTGAAGATATGGTTGGTTTTCGGTCTCCTCCTGTACTTTATTCTTTCAGACATGTGATAAGACCTAGGCAAGGTATCTAGTGGGATCACTTGCGAAAATTACTTTTATATATATAGGTTCACATGAAAAAAAAATTATAAGGGTACATGCAGTAATAAAATTGTCACCTATGATGTTTGGTTTACTAGGTGAACTGCACGTGGCATAAATTTTTAGATTTAGCTAAAATTGATAATTTAGTTTAGCATTTCGCTCTAATTTATTCATTGAATCTTTTTTAAGCTAATTTGGAGTTTATAGAGATGTTTAAACAAATATATGATAGCCTAGTGAAGACCTAAAAGGAGCATCGTTTTTTTGCAAATCTTATATCTCTATTAAAAGAATAATTATACAGTAAGACTTAATTATATTTTTGCATGTAAGATTGATTCATTAATTTGCATTCAACAATTTTTAGATTTTTATTTTTTAATGTACAAAAGAATATAAATCAAAACAGTATATTACACTTATTTCTAAATGGATATTTTCTCATAAATGTGGTATCAAATTGTTAATGTTAGTATGTAGAAAGATCATTTAACTCGGTTCCAAACCTTGTCAGTGCTGGAAAAATAAGTAAAAGTGCAAATTTACATTCGACGGTTTTATTCCTCCTTATAATGACAAGAAAGGAATTGACGCACATATGCTCTGCACAAATTTATACAATATGACTAAAAGCAGGAATAAGAATATCAGTTTCAAACACACATTTGCATTATAATGTGCTTCTCAAGTTACCTCTCCTCTATGTTCTAGTACATTGTCTTCAACAACATCACTTAGCATTTTAATGGACCAGCAAAAGCCAAGAATGCATAGTTTCCTTCCTATGTCAAGTCCCTACACTAAAACTGACAATAAAATTTGTTAGCTAAATGCAATATTACAGAGTAAACAAAAAGTTTAGTTAATACAGGGGGCACAACTTACGTTCTTTGCAGCAATATCAAATAGGGCAACAAAACAAAAACCTTGATCAGGATCCATGTAGTCACTTCCCTAAAAATGCTAAACTTTATTGATGACTTTGATCTCCCTTTCCCCTTCTACACAAGCATTATAAGAGTAGGTATCTCCAACATAAAAGGAACGTATGAAAAATATAAACTACAAATAAATGATGCTAAAATGGAGAAAATTGAAGAATTTTTTGAACCAATTTGTTAGTCAATCTAACTATTTAACTACATCATAAAACCTTTTTACATTATTAAATTCATGTGTTTAAGAAAACAAACAAATTAATTGAGAGAATATACTAAAAGGCCCTAGAGGAGGGGTGAATAGGGTTTATGGATGAATAAAATGCAATTAAAAGTGATTCCAACAAATCACACACAAAATGAAATGCAATGACAATAAAAAGAGAGTAGAGATAGAGATAGTTAGCCAATTGATGATGCACGATGTGTTTACGAGGTTCAGTCCGCTGACCTACGTCCCCGCTCCCAACTCTCGAGGAGAAATTCACTATACACCCGGTTTGGAAGCCGAAACTTCTTCTACACAACGGTCTCCTCCGAGATCTCATAACCACACAGTAGATCTCTAAGAGATCAAGCTCACAATAGTCACAATTCAAAGAAAAACTCTTTTTACAGTAGCCCTATGGCAAAAGGAGAGATTACAATTGAAGCTTGGGATGTGAACTTAGAAATAGTGAAAGCAAATGAAAGTTGAAGCTCTTTTGAAAATAATAAACTTAAACTTATGTAATTTGCAATGAAAGCTTGGTACTGAGGTAGATGGGGTTGTTAGGTATTTATAAGGAGAGAATACTGCAGCCAAAATCCCAAAGAACCAGACAGAATACCAAGAAAATCAGATTTCTAAAACTGTACAAATATAGTCATAGTACCCATCAGTCGATTGACGGGAAGCATCGGTCGACTGATGAGTTGAACGTTGTATACGATATCCAGCTCATCAGTCGACTAATGATCATTTCAGTCGACTGACGATCTCGTCAGTCGACTGGTTAGTCGGCCGAAACAGAACAGAGACCAAAATGATGATTCCAGGTACTTTCATCAGTCGACACATCGGTCAACTGACTTCATCAGTCGACTGATCAGTCGACTGATAACATATTATCAGCTTGAATCGATTTCGAAATTGAATTTCAATGTGTAACAACCGTAATTTTTTGATACGTATTTAAACAATTTTTCTTGTATTTAAAATATTTT
>BQKN01066041.1:568142-581369 GCA_022839385.1 Asparagus kiusianus
CGTCATATCGTGTAGATCCGACCGGATCGAGATCACGCGGTGGTCCACGGCAAATAACCCCGGCGCAGGCAAAGAACCCCACAAAGCGAGCGACCGTAAAACAGGAGTTCGTGACTTGTTCAAGGAAAGTTGTAATTTTTATTTCTTTGTTTTGATTTTGTTGTAAACCGGATCTTATAAAAAGACCGGATTTCTTTGTAAACGCATAAAGTTGTTTTCAAAGTTGTAACAGAATCATCAATGAGGAAGAACACGATTTTCCACGCGAACAAGGGGTTCCCTCCCTAAAAAGCCAACCGATAAAGGGAAGCCGAAAGAAGTTCGTTATAACAAGAACCTCCTCCAACCAGAGGCAGGAGGGTCAAGCGCTCCCTTCCACTTTAATGTCATGGCGCAACTGGCTAATATCCCTACCAGGATCACTCTTTATGAGCTTTTGAGACTATCCAAGTCCACAAGAAAGGCTTTGATTGAAGCTTTAACGGATACAGAGAGCTTTATTACTCAAGTGTCTGTCATCCCAGAAGCTACCGAAGGATCTTCTTGCGCACAATGCTTACAATCTGCAATGAGTTTGCCTTGCATATCATTCACCTAGGAAGACATGCAAATCAAACACAAGCATGACCGGCCCTTATACTACATAGGGTATATTGGGTCTTCGGAGATCAACCATGTCCAAGTCGACCCGGGATCCGCCCTCAGTATTATGCCATATAGAGTTATACAGCTCTTGGGGATTCCTCTGCACCGACTGAACTCAACACAGACCACTATCTTCGGTTTCAACGCTAACAGCACACGACCCATGGGCAAGATCAAGCTCAAGTGTCAAATCGGGGATCTCAGATCAGAAGTGACCTGCTACATCATAGATACGGACACGTCCTACAATCTATTGTTGGGATGACCTTGGATTCATGCAAATTGTATTGTCCCGTCTACCCTCCATCAAGTGATAAAGTATGTCGATGATAAGGGAGAAGTTAGAACCCTGATAGCCCAGGGACAACCATTCAAGGGTGTGGAAAACTACGACACTGATTCAATTTTCTACCTGGACTCCCAAGAACCGGAGCAGCCAAAAGAAGATTATGATAGCGGCAACGAAGCAGACGATGAACCCGAGCCTGAACCTGAGGAAGAATGTCTGTGGGAATTAGATTTGAACGTAATGAGCCAGAATGAGCTCAACAACAATGATGTATCCAGTGAGGTCGAGTGGTACATTAATGAATATTTCAACTTGGCTTACTTGTCTGATGTATCCTCTAATGCAGGCACAGGAACAGATCCATGTCATGCATTGTATACTGAAGCATCGCTTATCCTGCCGCTCAAATCATCTTTCACTACATTCGAAGAGATGGAAGACGCCAAGAGAGCCTTCTTCATAGTCCCAACCAAGAAGAGTGTCCAAAGGCAAATCTATTTTGGGAAAGTCAACCCTGGGCCACCTGATCAGGGAAGTTCAGAAGAAGACCTCGGAATCCCACAATTCCATCATTATGGATCCAAGTTCCTCAGTATGATGAAGAAAATGGGTTATGAATTTAATAACCCGAAAGGTTTAAACTTGGGAAAGGAAGATGAGCACCAATTCAGTCTTTCACTACAGAAGGAAAACCCCCTGATTATTATCATAAAACTGGGAGAGGATTAGACTATGTTTCAATGCCCTCCTCTTTAGAAAATGAATGTCTATGTCACGACCACTCATCTGAAACATCATTATAGGACTCAGACGTTAGCATTGGTGTAGTCTTCAAGGGCTTGTCTGTGAATATGAACTCATCTAGTCATTTAGACAAAGACGAAGAGGATGATGAAGAGTTGATTAAATCGACTGGCGATCCATGGACCAAACGCCTTAACATTCTATGAGACATGCGTTTCGAGCAACGCGAGCCACCCACGGAAGATAAGGTGATCCAGATAAACATGGGAGATAAAACCGATCCCAAGCCCATTTTTATAAGTGAAAGCTTATCATCATCTGAGAAAGAGGACCTTATATCTCTCATCCAATAATATATAGATGTCTTCGCCTGGAACTATGAAGACATGCCTGATCTTGACCCAAAAGTAGTCGTGCATCGTCTTAACATTGATCCTAATGCAAAACTTGTTGAACAACAACGTCAGTTCCGTCCAGAAATCATGGAAGCAATTGAATCGGAAGTTAAAAAGCTTATCGATTTAGGCTTCGTCAGAGAGGAACAACACCCTGACTGGGTCGCTAACATTATCCCCATAACTAAGAAAAATAGGAAAGTCAGAATTTGCATCGACTTCCGTGACTTAAATGTCGCATGTCCGAAGGATGAGTTCCCCTTCTCATCACAGACGTCATGATTGACAATACTTGTGGCTATGAGAGAATATCTTTCATGGATGGATTCTTAGGGTATAATCAGATCAAAATATATCCTGAAGATAGAAAGCACACAACTTTTAGAATACCACTGGGGGTATACTGTTATATACTAATGCCGTTTGGACTGAAGAATGCTGGTGCAACCTATCAATGTGCCATGAGCACGATCTTCCATGAACATCTTCGCAAAAAGGTAGAGTGCTACGTAGATGACATCGCAGTGAAGAGCCAGAAGAAAGGCGACCATCTCTCAGACTTGAAGATGATGTTTGACATCATGCGAGTACATTAACTGATGATGAACCCCACCAAATCTTTTCTAGGGGTATCCAGTGGTAAATTCCTTGCATTCATAGTCACCTCTAAAGGTATTTTCCTTGATCCAGAAAAGGTTCGGGCTATCCAAGAAATGCAGTCTCTAAAGAATATCAAGGAACTCAGAGGCATACATGGCAGATTGGCTTACATCCGGATATTCATATCAAATCTCTCAGGATGCTTCCAGCCCTTCACTAAGTTAATGAAGAAAGAGGCCTCCTTTGTTTGGGATGGAGACTGCTAAAAAGCATTTGAGGAGATCAAGCAATATCTCACTCAGCCACCCGTTCTAGTAGCCCCGGTGATAGGAAAATCATTCTTGTTATATGTGAGGGCCATAGAACATTCTCTGGGAGCTTTATTAGCTCAGAACAATGATAAGGGCCAAGAGTAGGCAATCTACTACCTCAATAGAACCATGATTGGAGCTAAACACCGGTACAATCCGGTGGAAAAAGAATACATTGCCTTGGTTTTCGCCATTCATAAAATGGAGCATTACTTAGTTGGACAAACTATTCATGTTATCTCCAAAGTGAACCCTTTGAGAGTTCTCATGACGAAACCTTCTTTGCTAAATTGCCGCCTTGCAAAATGGGCAATACTTCTATCATAGTATTCAATACAGTTCATGCCTCAGAAGGCTGTTAAAGGCTAAGCCCTGGCAGATTTCTTAGCTAACCATCCGGTGCCTGATTCTTCTAGATTATATGAAGACTTACCAGATGAAGTTGTAGAGGCTTATGTAACTCAAGGAGTCATGCAAGTATGAAAATTATTCTTCGACGGTGCATCTAGAGCAAGTCCTGATGAAGGAATCACAGCCGGTGTGGGGGAGCCATGCACCAACAATGTAGCGGAGTATAATGCTTTGCTACTAGGAATGCAGTTGGCGGAGGAGCTCAACATCCAATACCTTGAATCCTACGGTGATTCTCAACTCATCGTAAATCAAGTCCGAGGAGAATATGAAGTGCGTAATGAGGATTTGGTCCCATACCACTTTGCGGGGCTAAAGTTAGCTCAAAATTTTAAGGGTTTCTTTATCGGACACATTCCACGAGCCCGTAACGCCTATGCAGATGCCTTAGCTTTGCTAGCAACTTCACTGGCATTGCCACCAAGGGCAGAAACAAAGATACTCGTGGCAAGCCGTGATTTGTATCACCCCAAGTTCCCTCTAGGAAATCGCTCAGAAGAGTCAACAACAGAGATCGTTTGTGAAGCTTCCACAAGTCTTGAACAAAGAGATTGGTGATTCCCATTCATCGACTATGTCTTGTATGACATACTACCCGATGATTCTAAAGAAGTGGCTGCCATCAAACAGAAGGCCCTTCGATTCTATTATGATGCGGTATCTCGAACTTTGTATCGAAAATCGCATGATAGAGTTTTGCTTCGATGCCTTTCTAGAAAAGAGGCACAAGAAGCTCTTAGGGAAGCTCATGACGGAATGTGTGGAGCTCATCAACCCAGAGATAAACTAGGGGATCGACTCCGCAGGCTCGGCTATTACTAGCCTAAAATGATCGTTGACGCCATCAATTATGCTAAAAGATATCACGCGTGCCAGGTCCATGGTGATTTCATTCATCAAGCACCAGGGAATCTGCATCCGACATCTTCGTCTTGGCCATTCGAGATGTGGGGAATGGATATTGTTGGACCTATTTTCCCTCCAACATCCAAAGGGCATTCGGATTATCTTAGCACTAACCGATTATTTTTTCAAATGGGCAGAAGCAGTTCCTTTGAAAGAAGTCAAGGCTTCGGATGTGGTTGGCGTACCCAGGCGAATAGTTCATGATAATGGAGCCTAATTTGTCAGCTACAGTTTTCAGAGTTTCTGTAATAAGTTTAGAATCTAAAGTATTGCGTCAACAACATATTATCCGCCAGCTAATGGCCTTGTAGAATCTTTTAACAAGACGATCGTAAAGCTTCTCAAGAAGTTCGTCTCCAAAAGCCGACGTGACTGGGACGAACGACTCGGCAAATGTCTATGGGCCTATCGCACAATGGTGAGGACCCTAACAAAAGCTACTCCCTTCTCTTTGGTGTATGTCTACGAGGTTATGCTACCATTAGAAATTCAGATCCCATCCCTGAGAATTTCCCTTGCGACTGGGATGACAGATGAGGATCGTCATCGACTACGCCTTCAAGAACTAGAAGCGTTGGATGATAAGAGACTTCATGCTCAATAACAGATCGACTTATACCAAGCCCAAATCTCCAAAGCCTACAATAAAAAGGTCAAAGAAAGGATCTTTAAGAGAGGAGATCTTGTCTTAGCAGTCAGACGACCTATGGTCATGACGCACAAGACGAAAGGGAAATTTAATCCTAAATGGGAAGGACCCTTCGTGGTAGAGTCAGTCTACTCGAATGGAGCCTACCGTCTCATCAATCAAAAAGGTGGTAGGCTCATGATGCCAATCAACAGGAAATTTCTCAAGAAATATTACCCGTAGAGAATCATGGGACCCCTTCCCCCCAGCTGAGCCTAAAAAGAGAAACTAAACTCACTTAGATTGGGGGTTGGTTGCTTGGAATCCACCGGATTAAGAGTAACAAATCTTTCACGTCGTCAAGTTAATATTACACTTCTAATGATCATCATCCCCATTGAGTATAACTTCAGTCTGTTTTATATTTAATATGACAATCTTCTCTGGTGACAAAATTCCTGTCGTGTTAACACTACACCTCTGACAGTCAACTTATCAATCCTCTCCAATAGGATGATAGGTCCACAAAGTTGTTCAAATCACAACAAAATTCATGTCATGTTAACACTACACCTCTAACAGTCAACTTATTAATCCTCTTCAATAGGATGATAGGTCCACAAAGTTGTTCAAATCACAACAAAATTCCTATCATGTTAACACTATACCTCTGACAGTCAACTTATCAATCCTCTCTAATAGGATGATAGGTCCTCAAAATTGCTCAAATCGCAATCTTCCCCAACAAGACGTTAAGTCTCCAAAATCTTATTCAAATCACAAGTACAAACCCGTCAAGTTAATATCACACCTCTAACGACCAAACCAGTTTATCGACTCTCTTCAATAGAGCAATATGCCTATAAAATACTGTTAGGTTAACATCACACCTCCAACAGTCAAACCCCTAATGAACTTATTAGGTCTATTTTGAAAAGAAATAACAAGTTTTCATTGTAGAATCCCTAGCGGATTGAAGATTTTCTGGAGTTATCCTAGTGATAATGAAGAAAATTTCTGAATTTTACTCTAAGTGAAAATTTATGCCAAGTTAATACTACATCTCTGGCACTTCCAACTTTCTTTCAGTGTTTCAAATGAAAACATAACACAGAAAGAAACAGCGGCAAAGTCTATGTATTTAATATCATAGCACTAAACCTAAGAGAGTTCATTCTTTTAGCACAACGCTACATGTGGAACGGACTTAGACAATCCACATGCTAGCCCGACTCAAACGGTAGTCGGTAAAGGCTTATCAAATCCGTTGATGGCTGAGGGTTTGCCAAAAATCCTATTGTATGCGGAATCATGAAAATCATTTTGAGATCCAAAGTATTCCGAAAATTCGTTCCAGTAAACCGCAAACTTTCGAAAACTTTGGAGGGGGTTCTATAGGCTGTCTAAAAATTACTACAGATAGCTGATTTTCACATATTCAACAAATGATCAAATATACAATCTGACGTCCTTCACATCAACAAGCGGAAGTTACAATCTGACGACCTCCGCAAACAGTCAATGAAAGTTACAATATAAAGACTTTCACAGCAACATGTTAGAGTTACAAATTGACGACTCTCACATTCCATAAAGGCCAATTGTAAAGATTACAACATGATAATCTGCACAAAAGTCAAAGAAAAGAGATTACAATTAACGATCTCTACAAATCCAAACATAGAGGCCCTCTTCCGCGTCCCAGGAGCTCAAAACGCAGGGGTCACCCTACACTTCCAAGGCAAAACGCAGAGGTCGCCAGATGCAGAGGTCGTCAGACGCAGAGGTCGCCAGACGCAGAGGTCACCAGACGCGGAGTTCGTCCCAAGCTCAAACGCGGAGGTCGCCAGATGCAGAGGTCGTCAGACATAGAGGTCGTCAGATGCAGAGGTCACCAAACGCGGAGTTCGTCCAAAGCTTAGACGCAGAGGTCTCCAGATGCAGAGGTCACCAGACGCGTCAAACGCAGAGGTCGCCCCAAACTCAAACGCAAAGGTCGCTAGACGCAGAGTTCACCCGCGTTTTTCTCTCCAGAATGCGACCCTTGTGTTTTTGACGCTGGAACACTTTTCAAAACTATCCCATCAAGGTATGGACACAGTTAAGGGCCTGTTATGGGGTACCTTACTCCATGATAACCCTATAAATAGGGGTGGTAAATGATCGAATCGAATAGAATACTAAGGTGTTCGTATTTGTATTTGTTTCGAATTATCGAATTCGAATGTGGACTCTAATAGTCATATATCTAGTATTTCGAACTCGAATATTTGGTATTTGATAAATATTCATGAATATTCACGAATACTTATCGAATATCAAAGTATATTTATTCCGCCAAAGAATTTGATTTTCAAATAGTATTAAAATTGATAAATAAAAATTATTCCTTTATAATATATGATGTATATATATTTAAATCGAAATTTTAATTAGAAAATAGATTTAAGATTATTTAAGTCTTAAAATCAATATATAAAACTTAAGTAGAAATGGTAAGTGGATTAAAAATATGACATAATATGTGCAATAATACAAATAATAAGTTGTGATCAATTTTTAAATGAATATTTAATAGACAAACGAATCGAATATACATCTGGTTAAATTCTATTCATTAGTAAACTCGAATACTAAAAAATATTCATTTAGTGGTAAATAAACTACCGAATCAAATATGACCGAATAGTTATTCGAACAATTGTCGAATTATTTGTTAAATATTTGGTTCATTTCCACCCCTACCTATAAATAGGGTTGGATCTCCAGCAAACAAGAGGAGGGATAAAGAGGAAAAAAGGGGGATCAAAAGAGAGAAGAAAGAGAAGGAGAGAGGCTTCTTGGAGAGGATTCTTGGAGCTTTCTTGGAGCTTTTCTGGGAGTTTTTTTAGCTTGCTCTTTAAACCTATTTGGGTTAGTTTCTTGGAGTTTCATCTTCTCTCTAATCAACCCTTCTTGGGGATTTAAACTTGGCTAGAGTTTCTCAACTTTCTCACAGAGAGTTTCTAACTTGTTCAAACAAGTTTCCTTCAAACTCGCCTAGAGTTCTTAACTCTCTTACAGAGAGTTTCTCAACTTGCCTAGCAAGTCTCCCAAACTCGTGTAGAGTTTTGAACTTGTCTTGCAAGTTCTTAACACTCTCAGAGAGAATTCTCAAAACTCGGCTAGAGTTATAAACTTGCCTTGCAAGTTCTCTCAAGACGTCAAGTCAAGGAGAGAAGACCAAAGCCCCACAAAGTTAAGGTGCTCGGATCGTCAACGGGATACAAGATTCAAACTCCCATCGCCACAAAGAAAGAACCCAGTTTTAAACAAAAGGAGGGTTTCATCCTTCCCTCTTTTGTAAATTGGGGAACCGATAAAGAGAATTATAGTTTCTTTTTCTAAGTCAGTTAGAGAGAAATTATATTGAGAGTATTGTAATCATTCTTTTTCTAAATCAGATAGAGAGAATAACACATATTCAATTATCGATTTTCTCATAATTTCCCACGCAAACAACTCTGAGCTGCTGTCTGAAAGGAATTGAAAAATAAAAAGAAAAACAACACGAGCGTCAGCATGCTACAACAAGATCATCTCTATCCGCTCCCATGTTTTCTCAATCTTTATAATCTTTTCAGTATGCGAAGGGCTACTCTAAATCATTCATCTTCTGAGTTGGTGAATGGTTCAAATTAATTATAAACTTTTCTATTAAGACTATTTAATGTCATAAAACTTAAATAATAAGGTAGGATATTAAGTTCGGATTTCATCAGCATGCACTTCTACTCAAAAAGTGACAGGTTCTTGTCCTAATTAATAAATCTTTTCTTTGCATTGTGATTTAACACCTTAATCTACCAGTTAATGTAAAATCATGTCTTTGAATATCAACTTTGATCCTCACTTCTATCCAGTATATTTGTGGCTCAGAGATTCCCTTACAATCTGTTTTCAGCATTTTGTTTTCATGAGATTTACAACAATGCGCCGAATCATTGTGGTGCGGATGGTTTTATGACAAGCAGGCTCTTGGCTACACTGACTCAATCATTAGAGAGCTCGGGTTTAGATCTGTCCCAAGCTAGTATCTCTGTGCAGATTAGTCTCGGTAAACGAGCAAAAAGACCTGCAGCCACTAGCACTTCTAGTGCTAAGGTATGCTTTTCGTCTCTTCGTTTTTCATTTGAGGACTTAATAAAATTAAGAGTTCTGTTGAAACCATCTGAGACTGATTTCACTCAAGAGTTTCGGTTATGTCCTCGGGAAACATAATTCAGTCTTTAACTATTTCAGCTTTTAAAGTTGAATACAACGCTAAATGTAAATATTTACAATCAAATGGGTAAATTATATGGTTGTAGGCTTCTCCCTACATAAATGTATGTGGTCGCAAATACAAACTTCAAACTGAGAAGAGACCAAGCAAAACAAGCTCAACAGATATCAACATCGAATGATAAAAATATAATACAACATTCGCATATATATGCAATATCATATAACTGGCGTTTCGATTCAACCTTATAGAACAACGAGGATGATGGATCAGCAAGGATGGACGGTGTCCGGGCGGCGAACTGGGCGTGCTGGTCATTTTCGCGGAGGAGCATGTCGGAGAGGGGGTAGAGGAGAAGGGAGGAGACGACGGCGGGATAGGAGGCAATGAGGGATCCGACGGCCGATCTAAAGGAGGAGTCGGGGTCATAGAGGTGGCGGAGGGCGGTGAAGATGAGACGGGGGAGGAGAGGGGAGATCAAGCGGAGAGGGGAAGTCAAGCGGAGAGGGAGATGAGGCGGAGCCACAGAGGGAGTGGTAGCAGATGGAGGTGGCGACTCGGCAGAGCGGCTGTTGGAGGTGGTGGAGGACGGCGAAGAGGAGGTAGGGGAGGGAAGGGGAGATTGAGTGGAGAGGGGAGGTCGAGTGGCAGAGGGCAACAAAGAGGAGGTGGGTGTGGGAGGTTGAGCGGAGACAATGTCGGAGGTTGAGCGGGTGTCAAAGGTTGAGCAACAACGTGGTGGAGCGGGTGACGGAGAGAGTCGGCAACAGTGAAGGTGAGAATTTGAGAATTGAGAAATGAGGAATGTATTTGGTAAAGCTAGGTTTTTTTACTTGGGTTTTTGGTTGGTTAGCGGTTACGGGTTTGGATATGTAAATCAACCCGAATTCTTATATTAATTGGATTGCGGATATCCGTATCTGCAACCGAATCTTAAATTTATATATGTATCTGGATTCGTATTCGAAAAACCAAAACCGGATCCGTATTTAAAACCATATCCGCCTGGTTATAAAAATAGCTTACCATATCCGCATCCACTCGGATACGAATGCGGATCAGTTCGGGTAAAACCGAACCATTTAGCACCCCTAATCTTCATGTACGTATGAATAGATGTGTTTGGATGTTATTTCGGGAAGAAATGTTTTGATATGACAACCCGCTTTTATAATAGTGCAAATAAATTTATAATTAGTGTGCCAATAGTTAGTGGACGACTATTATGAGTGGGTGTTTAATTTGAAAATTAATGTCAATCAATTGGGAGGTTATGAAAAATTGTATGTCTTCATGTATATATGTAACTATGTATGGATGTGCAAGTAATGGGGGGTTATGAAAACTTAAGCATGTATGTATCTTCATTTATGTATGAATAAATGTGTTGGAGGTTATTTCGGAAAGAAATATTTTAACATGACAACCCACTTTTATAATAGCATTAGATTACATAAGTCAACTTTCTTGGTACAAGTGACAACAAGAGAGTGGACAACGTAATAATTGCCTTTTTGCACGAGCACTAACTTTTTTAGGGAAATTTATGTCAAGGCCCCAAAAATAATAATTTCATGTACTGCAACCCCTCTAACTTTTTCCCATGTGCTGCAGCCCTCAAATTGGAGATCTATGTGTTGTAACCCTTATTTAGCAATTATTCCCTGCCAACTAAGTATAGAGAGAGAATAAAAAAAATCATAAAATGCACTCATTTCTTCCAATCTTTTCTCACTAAATCTAATGGTCATGGCTCCTCATTCCTCCTCTTTTCTAACACATCTCCTTCCTCCTCTCCCCCTTTTCCTCCTTTTTCTCTCAAACACTGACATCCCCCTCCGCCACCACCAAACTTAGGTGCACGCTCTGGCCATATTGTTGATCTTAGGGTATATATTACACAAAAAAACTCAATATGATTCGTTTTTTCTCCCACTAATTTTCCCCGCTCTCTCTTTCTTTTCTCCCCTAAAGCAAAACAAGCCCAAATTTGGTCGGTAATGGCAATGGTAATTGATAGGCAAAATCTGCAAGCGCACATACTCGTTATAGCTATCAAGATCGATCCCACAGGGACTAGGGTTAATTACCAAATCTCACGTTATTCAACTAGCTAAATTAATGAGTAAATTAGAAGAGATGAAAATTAAAAGAAATAAAATAATAACTAATCAGGTGGAATTTAATATAAAGAAAAGCTAGGATTGGGTTTTCACCACAACTTCGATGCTCAATGATGAATTACTTTAGTTCTCGGTGTTGGTTTAAACTAGAAAGGGTGAATTTGCCTAAATTAATCTAAAGCCTCTTTCAAGGTCTAAAGATCGGGCCTAATTAATCTCAATTAACCTACTTTCGTGGAATTAAGATTAAATTAAACCCATTAAGCTTTATGCTAATCCAAATCAAATCCCCAAGGAATCTAGCCTACTTTTGTGGTTCAGGCTCCCTGCTTAATTTCTAGAGATCCGGTATTAATCTTCACCTTTCAGTCCTTCAATTAATTACCTATGATTGCTAACACGGTGATCAAGCGAATCAACAATATTAAAACACTAGAAATCAAGTTTAAAGATTTAAACTTTCACCAAGAACCTATATCAATTCATCATCAATCATCAAAAAGTTGGGTTCTTTCCTAACCCTAGATAAGAAATCTACTCACACATGATTGGAATAAGAGAATACATCAAATAATTATGCAAATCAATCATAAGAAGAAATTAATCAAAGAGAGGAAAGAGTTAACCCGTGTTTCAATTGAAATCTTCAAAGTCAAAACTTGCAATCCAATCTTGTACAAGAAATTAATGTCTTTCTTCAATACTTGAGCTCCAAAATAATTGCTAATTGATGGCTAAGAGAACATAACAAAAGATAATTAAAACCCTAAGTCAAAACATCTATTTATATGTCCCCAAAAATCTGGAAAATAACTAATTCCCGCGCCACAGGTGTGGTCTGCACCACACCAGAGTGTGGTAGGGGCTGTTTTGCTGATTTTGTGCTTGTTTCTTCAGTTTTCGGTATTTTGGCTATAACTTTTGTGTCTGATCTCGGAATGAGGTGATTCAAATTGCGTTGGAAATCTGTTGAAGAGATCTACAACTTTTATCTTTTGAGTTTTTCTTGATTCGAACTGCATCATGGTCGAAATTCCAGTTCTTCATAATCATGCATCCATTTTCTTCACGAACCATGCCTTCGAAATCTTGTTGTTGCTTCAAACTCTTGTATAACTTCCAACGATCATCAAATCTTTTAATATTGAGCCAATACCTACATATAAGAACACAAACCACAGTAGTATCCTCGATCTAAACATGAAATATGCATTAAACACTCGTAAATCATGCTTGTAACACACTAAGATAATGTATATTTTACATGTTTATCAACTCCCCCAAGCTTAGACTTTTGCTTGTCCTCAAGCAAATAAACAATAAAAATTAGGAGGAGTGAAAGCCAAATAGAGTAGGGATCACCCCCTTATCAATCCTTTAACCAATATCAAACATATCACAAAACAAATACTTTTCATCGGGACTTAACAAATTAATTTCCAAAACTCTCAACAAAATCACATTTCAAAATTTATTTACAATCACAAGCGTCACAAGTCAAGGATAGTCATCCTATCCAATTCTCAAGTCAAAGTAGAAGAAAGAAATTCATGTAACTAGCTTCAATCCCGAAGTACTAAAATTGAGACTTTCAGGTAGTTAAACCGGTAGACCTCACTTTAGGATAAGTGGACTCTCAATCTCTCATGTGTTTAAGGATGGAATTGTATCGCTCAAAATTCTTCCGAATGGATGTATTCAATCCATAAGCTTGCATTTCATCTCAATTCTCCACCACTTCGAAAACTAATGCATACAACAAAATCATGAGGTCTTTTATTTGGTTGTAATGGGGCTAGGGTCAAAAGGGTAGGATAGATATTTGGGATTGGTTGAAAGCCTATCACTAGTGGAGCGATTCTTAAAAAATATTTGATCTCAAAATAAGATCAATGAAATTCAAACAAACTC
>BQKN01066041.1:594853-620520 GCA_022839385.1 Asparagus kiusianus
ATGTTTGCCGCAAGAGTTAACATGTTTGCCACAAGAGTTAACATGTTTGCCACAAGAGTTAACATGTTATCTACAAGAGTTAACATGTTCTCCACAAGAGTTAACATGTTTCCACAAAAGTTAACATGTTTTCCAAAAAAGTTAACATGTTTTCAATAAAAGTTAACTATATAAACTTGAACCATTTTCACATTTTAAAGGCCGCTCTTTCTGGATGTGTTAATTTTGTGTAACAGCATTCACTCTATGGAGACCAGGCTCATGAGCGGCTATATGAACTATATGAACTTTATATACAACAACATATTGCCGCTGGCCGATCAATACTCATATTCCCAATTGTTCGCCATGACCATTAGCATTGTGTCGAAGTTAGATTGAATAAAAATTTAGCGTTGCACTATAGTTCGGTAGATCCCTCTGCTTTCCTTGAGCCCGTTAACAAAATTATGAACTTCATGGACCATATGAAGGCCGCATTCGATCTTGAAAAGGTGTGTAGGACATTTCAATATAAGGAAATCCCATGCGAGCCACAAAAGGGAAGGTACAGTAACATATGAATCTTATTTTATTAAAGAATTTTCGTCTCCAAAACTGACCTGTAATATGTATTTATGTTTTGTTATTTGTAGCTACGACTGTGGGATATACGTATACCTTTTTGTACGTGCTATTCTACAGAAAGGTGATGTTCTGCATGTTACGCCCGCTGATGATTCGTCGGCTGTAGTGCGTGCAAGGCTTGCGGCGGAACTAATAAAAGAAGGCTGGGAATTCAGAAATAGAAAGGGCACAATAGCCGTGGAGGACCCAGAATTGAAAGCGCCTGCATGAGCCGCAAATGTTACAGCCTAAGGAAGAGTTATATGTAGATAAACAACTGAAAAAAATCTTCACAATTTTCAGCTTGTATAGTGTATTAACAGCTAATGAACTAGTGCCCGGATATCTGTAAACATGTTAGATTCTGTAAACATGTTCCATTCGTAAGTTAACAATTATATCATGTCAGCTTCACTTGTTAAATATGGAGAAAGTTTATAACATATCAGGTTCACTTGTTAAATAACACCGTATACCGATAATTTAACATGTTATCGTCAAGAGTTAACATGTTATCAACAAGAGTTAACATGTTATCAGCAAGGGTTAACATGTTAGCCAATAAAGTTAACATGTTTGCAACAAAAGTTAACACGTTTGCGACAAGAGTTAACATGTTTGCCACAAGAGTTAACATGTTACCAACAAGAGTTAACATGTTTGCCACAAGAGTTAACTTATTAGCTACAAGAGTTAACATGTTTGCCACAAGAGTATTAACACTTTACCCAACATATTATTTACAAGAGTTAACATTTAATAGGTATAGCTTAATAACCTTCCAATTATATTTTATATGTTAAATGTAACTTAACAATCTGAATGAGTAACTTCACAGACCAAGTAAGATAACATTTTCATTATACTTCACATTGGCATAGATATATTTCAGTTCATATACACAGTTAACTACAAAAGTATTACAAACACCCAAACATATTTCAGGTCATATACACCGGTAACTACAAAAGTATTACAAACACCCAAATATGTTTCAGTTCATATAAACAGTTAACTACAAAAGTACTACATACACCCAAAAGTGTTTTGGCAAATCCGCAACTCATATCAATCGGCGATTGGTTCATTGCAAGATGCGCGGTTGTGGCCTTCGGCGTGGCATCGAGAGCATTTCAAAGGTCGTTTGTACACTGTTCGATTGTTGATACGTCGTGTTTTATTTCTCCCCTTTCTTTTGATAGTATGTGGTGGAAGTAGCTCGATCTCATCCCTTGGCACGCTTGGTTTCTCATAATCTGGTATAGGATAGAGAATCGGGTCATAGCTCTTTTTAAATGCTTCTATTGACATAAAACAATCGCAATATTGGTAAATGTCTCTCTTCATGTACGAGATGACTGCACATGCATGTTTACACGGAATCCGCATGACGTCCCAAGCACGGCAAGTGTATGTCTTCTTCTCCAAATCAACACGGGTAGTTTTATGTGCTTGCACTTCAAATATGTCAGCTGCAGCTTGCTTAACATCCAATGGACGACCTTTCTCTATATTTTCTTTAAGCACCATCTCTGCTTGTGGACAGAGATATCCAACCCATTTATCTCCAAGTAACCGGTGATCACTCATTCGGACCATTATCTGTTTACGAATATGCTCAACCATTTGTAGAATCCGTAGCATTCTAGCTTCCCTTATCCAATTATTAAAAGACTCAGCGACATTAGATGTTACGTGCCCATACCTGAAATTATATATAACTTTATAACAGGTCACAAATAAGGGTTAACATGTTATCTGCAAGAGTTAACATGTTATCCACAAGAGTTAACATGTTATCCACAAGAGTTAACATTTTATCAACAAGAGTTAACATGTTAGCCACCAGAGTTAACATGTTATCCACAAGAGTTAACATGTTAGCCACGAGACTCAACATATAATCAACAAGACTTAACATGTTATCAACTCTGATATAGTTAACAGCTCTGATATAGAATTTAACAAATCCAAAGATAACATGCTAAATAGCATAAGTTCATACATTAGCATAGATATAGAACAGCCAAATAATGTTACCTTATTCCCGGGAAGAATGCATTTTCCCATTGATCAGGAGAGTAGTTCATAGCAATGTTGTATGCCCTTGGATCCATGTCATATATCTCTTTCATGTACTCATTCCATTCTGCTATTGTATATTTATAACAAGCACTTTGGAGTAAGTTCCCCAGAACATGAGTGTCCTTCGACTTCATACCCAAGTCCTTAAGCTTTAACCTGAAATTTTCAACAAGATGTAGAACACACCTCGAGTGTAGAGCTTCTGGAAAATACTCTTTTACTGATTCTTTAATTCCTTTGTCCGCATCAGAAATTATAACCAATTAGTGGGGAGGATTGTAAGGGTCAGCCCTCTCATAAAGTATGGACCATAGACCTTGGAGGAACCACTTCCAATTCATCGAATTCTCTTGATCACATATGCAATACGCTAAGGGAAATATACCTTGGTTCCCATCGTATGCTATGGCAGAGAGGAGAATACCTTTATATCGATCCTTCAAAAATGCACCGTCCAAAAATAGAAGGGGTCTGCATCCACTCAAGAAACCTTTGATGCATGCAGCATAACAAACAAAGAGTCTCGAAAACCTCCCCTCATTCTGGTCAACATGTATGTAACTGCCGGGATTTGTCTCTTTTACCATGCGCTCATACCTAGTCGTGTAAGAAGAAACAAACCAACAATTTAACATGTTATCCGTGTAGCTTCACAAGAGACCAAAAAAGCTAACACATTATTGGGGTAACTTAACAAGTTAACAAATAAAGTTAACAAATTATCAGCGTAACTTAACAAGTAACAGAGAAAGTTAACATGTTACTGGTGAAACTTAACATGTTATCAATGTTATCAATGAACTTAACAAGGAACATGTTAACTATTTGTTTTAACAAGCAAACTTTGAAACTTAACAATAAAGCTCAGCATTTACCATCGTAGTTGATCATACGACTCATATATATCCCCGTAAAGCTTCTCCTGTGCTCTCTCTTTCCCCCACCATATCTTACTATAATCAATTCTAAGGCCGTAGTTTGTGAGGAACTCCTTTTGCACATCAACGGGTCGGATTTCTGGACGGACCTTCAGGAGTGGTTGCAACTGTGTTGCAATGAATTTACGGGATGCTCTTGAACGACCTGTATTTTGCCCGTACTGCCCACAAGTATGTTCATTAACAAACTTCTTGATCGATAGTCTATTTGCATTCTTAACAGGTGAAGCAAACAACATCCATGGGCACTCGTAAGTTTCTTTATATCGGCAATATACACGGATACGTTTTGGTTCGTTCTTTTTAAACTCATAATCAAACATTTTGGCCAGAGAATAGTATGTCAGCGCCAACCTTAAATCTTCAGCACTTTCAAATTCTTGACCCTCTTCAGTTAATGCATTATGCCACCAACCAGGAATCATTACTGTGTTGTTAATAATGTCATCAGAACGCACTACACTGCTACCGCTGGGATTATCAATTGGAATTCTTTCAGAACCATGGTTTGCGGCAGAAGTACTATCAATAAACTTTGGCTTCAGTCTATTCATAATGCTGCACAAATATAATTGTTTTTTCTTAAAATAACGAACAGGACTTGTACTTAATGTTAGCCCTTATGTTTTGATGATGTTCTTACAACCACCATTATCGGTACTAATGGCTTATTGAGTAAAAATGTAGTAATCCTATTTATCAAGCTCGTTAGTGCCATTAAAGGAGGATGGATGGAATATATGCTACAAAGATGATATCCAAAGGAGGAGGAGGCCAAGAGGTGAAGCAATGTTACTTCAAGAACAACAAAATCATACAAAAAGTTTCATCCGATTCAAGCTAATCAAAGCTCAAGTATTGCCTTATATATGAGGGTATTAGCTTTCTTTTATGTTTCTCTCTAGTGCTAGAATGTAGGCAAAGAGTTAATATGTTTACTTGAAGCTATTGGGACTCACACACATGTTTTCGTTTTTAAGCTTTTAAGTGTTTTTCACAAAACCTTATTTTTCACAAGTTTGAGGACCTATCTGCAAAATTCTTTTTCCAAACAGTTTGTTTTTAGTATTAAAAACATTTTACAAAGTTTCAGATTTTTCAGAGGTCAAATGAATATTTTGCAAATATTTCAAACTCAAACAAAATCAGTTTTCAGCATATATCAGAAAGCGGTCGACCGGTACGGTCGATCGCCCCCTGAGCCATATGTTCAGAATTTTTCCAGAAACTCATCGGTCGACCGGTACGGTCGACCGAAATTTCAATTCTTATATCGGTCGACCGTACCGGTCGACCGAAATGGCTCTGCTTTGTTTTCTGAGTTTTAGAAGCAGCTCGCGGTCGACCGAAGTGTTTTTTTGGTCGACCGACTATGTTTTTCGGTCGACCGAATGGTATTTCGGACGACCGCTTAGTTCTTTTGTTCAGTCAACGAAAGTTTTATTAAACGGTCATTTTTTACCTCGATGCCTGTGCTTTCACTCTTTGGTGCTTGGCTCAGTCTGAGGTAACCATCTGAAAAAGAGATTAACTTCCTTAACAGGAAGATTGGGTTTTGTTTTCAAAATGGTTTTAGCATTTCTATAAAAACCCCCCAGCTGCTTCATCTTCTTCCCAGAGCTTAACGTTTAAAAAAACCAGAGAGTTTTCTGTTTGTGCTGAGAAAAATTTTCAAATCAGTCTGCTACTTTCTTCTCTGTGGTTTTTGTGTGAGCTCACCATCCCAGCTTCAGTAACTTGTTCTCTCTGCCATAGGAGCTTTGTAAAAGAGAGTTATTGCTTATTTCTTTCTGCTGGGTGGTTGAGATCTTGAGCAAGATCTACTGTGAGGGAGTGATCTGTTGAGATCAAACTGTGTGGTGAGAGAGATCGTGTGGGATCGCTGTGTAGACGAAGTTCCGGCTTCCAAACCGGGTGTGGATAGTGGATTTCTCCTCGAGAGTGGGGAGCGGGGACGTAGGCCAGAGGGCCGAACCTCGTTAACACATCGCGCGTCAATGATAACGATTCCTAACCCTCTCTCATTTACTGTGTTTGTTTTTAAATTCCTGTGGATTGCTTGTTGTATGTTTAAATTTGCATATTAGAGCCTTTTGACCCTAATCACCCCCCCTCTAGGGTCCAACAATTGGTATCAGAGCTTGGTCTCTATATTAATTTTTGGTTTAATCACCTTAGAGTAAAGATCATATGGAGGGTTCTTTGAATATGCACATGTTAGAAGGACAATCCACAACTAGACCTCCTCTCTTCACAGGGAGTAATTTTGCCTATTGGAAGGCTAGGATGAGAATATATCTTCGTTGTATCGACCTTGACATCCTAGGGCTTATTGAAAAAAAGTATGTAGAGAAATCAAAAGTTGAGAACATGTCCGATGATGAAAGGCACCTTGCCAATCTCAATGCTAAGGCCATGAACGCCTTAATTTGTGGTCTTTCCCCCAATGAATACAATAGAGTTTCCACGTGTGCAACCGCATACGAAATTTGGCAAAAATTATGTGTCACACACGAGGGAACACCTCAAGTTAAGGAGTCTAAGATTAGTGGGCTTATGCATGATTATGAGCTTTTCAAAATGCTTCCTAATGAATCAATTGATGCTATGTTTTCCCGCTTTACTAATATCATCAATGAATTACATGGCCTAGATAAGCAACTGTCCATTCAAGAGATGAACTACAAGATACTTCGTTCCTTGACTCCGACATGGGAGCCTAAGGCTACGGCTATTGAGGAAGCACATGACCTCACTACCTTAGCTCTTGATAGTCTCATTGGAAAGCTCAAAGTGCATGAGAAGAAGCTCAAAGGAAAGGAGAAGGAGGAAGTGCCATCACGTGAAGTTGAGGAGCCGTCACCAAAGTTGAAGACCATAGCTCTCAAAGGAGCTAGTGACAACTCATCTTCGTCATCGGAGAGTGAAGTAGATTTTTCTAGAGAAGTGGCTCATCTCTCTAGAAGAATCTCTAGACTTATAAAAATGAACAAGAAATTTAATCCCCGTTCTAACAACAAGTTTTCATCTCGTGTAGGCAAATGCTTTGAGTGCAATGAACCCGGTCACATCGCTAAGGATTGCCCCAAGCTTAAAGAAAAGTACATGAAGTACAAGAAGAAGAAGGCTATGTACGCCGGATGGGAGGAATCCGAACCAAGTGATTCGGATAGCGATGATGAGGGAGCTAAACTTGCCCTTCATGACCCAAATGTTTGTTTCATGGCAAATGAACATGAGGTAATATCCGAGGCCGAAAGTGAATCTTTCTATATGCAATGTGATATAGCTATGGCTTTGGAAGAGTTGAATTTTGAATTTAAAAGAATGTCTAAAGAATACTCTTCTTTTAAAAAATTGCATGCCTCTTGTGATATTAAGCTTGAACAACTAACAACCTCTCTTGCTCTAAAAGATGAATTGCTTGGAGATCTCGATTTCGAGAACAAGCAATTAAGATCAAAAATTGAAAGATTAGAAATTGAGGGTTGTAGGACTAGACCCATTCATGTTCATGACAACTATAATCACCATGGTAGAAATAGGTTTCATGGTTCTAACATTCGTACATACAAAAGAAATTTTGTATGCACTTATTGCATGAGACATGGACACATTTCTACTCATTGTAGAGTTAAAGACAATGAAGATTTTTATGGTTTGATATGGGTACCCAAAGGTACCAAAACTACTAACCACCAAGGACCCAAGACATGGGTACCTAAAGCTACTACACCTTCGTCCTCTTCTTTTGTAGGGGACGTCACGACAACGACGTAAGGAGATGTGGTACCTTGATAGTGGTTGCTCACATCATATGACGGGCAACAAAGAACTATTTGCAACCCTATCAAGGATTGAAGGAGGCAACGTCTCCTTCGGTGGTGGTGAGAAAGGTAAAATCATCGGTATCGGTTCAATTGGTAAGAAACCCTCACCCATAATTGAAGATGTTTATTTAGTAAGTGGCTTGAATCATAATCTTCTTAGTATTAGTCAACTAAGTGATAAAGGATTTGATATTTCGTTTAAGCCGGATAAATGCATCATTAGTATGAATGGAAAAATTGTTTTTATTGCAAATCGCAAGTCTAATGTTTATATTTTTGAGATGAATGAGTTAGTGAATCAAGATGTGAAGTGTCTTGCGGCTATTGATGAAAATCCTTGGATTTGGCACAAGAGACTTGGACATGCAAATATGGAATTGATTTCAAAATTGTCCAAGAAGAACCTTGTGAAAGGGCTACCTAACTTGCACTTCATAAAAGATGCAATTTGTGAGGATTGTGCTAAAGGTAAACAAACAAAATCCTCTTTCAAATCCATTCATGAGGTATCAACTTCTAAACCTTTACAATTGCTTCATCTTGATTTATTTGGTCCTATGCGTGTTACCTCTCTTGGAGGTAAACATTATGTTTTTGTGATTATTGATGATTTTTCTCGTTTTACATGGACAATATTTCTTGCAAAGAAAAATGATTGTTTTGAAGAGTTTGTTAATCATGTTAAAAGAATTGAAAATGAGAAAGATTTGAAAGTTGTTAAAATTAGAAGTGATCATGGTGGTGAATTTCAAAATGAATTTTTCTACGATTTTTGTGCTCATCATGGTATAACTCATATGTTTTCCGCTCCTAGAACACCACAACAAAATGGTGTTATTGAACGGAAAAATCGCACCATACAAGAGATGGCACGCACTATGTTAAACTCCTTTGATTTACCAAAATACTTTTGGGCGGAAGCCGTCAATACGGCTTGCCATGTTTTAAATCGTGTTTTGATTAGACCAAAACTCAAGAAAACTCCTTATGAACTTTTTTATGGAAAAACTCCTTTTATTGGATATTTTCGTGTTTTTGGTTGCAAATGTTTCATTTTAAATACAAAGGATCACCATGATAAATTTGATTCCAAAATTGATGTTGGCATTTTCTTGGGTTACGCACCACGAAGTAAGGCTTATAGGGTCTTCAATAAACGAAGTCTCGTTGTTGAAGAGTCTATAAACGTTACTTTTGATGAGACTAATATTGCTTCTCAAGTTGTCTTACCTAGGCAAGATGATGATGATGATATTGAGGGAGGATTGGACTTCTTGCAAATCAATGATACTCCCTCTATAGAAGCCCAA
Organism: Asparagus kiusianus; assembly: GCA_022839385.1. Taxonomy (NCBI): domain Eukaryota; kingdom Viridiplantae; phylum Streptophyta; class Magnoliopsida; order Asparagales; family Asparagaceae; genus Asparagus; species Asparagus kiusianus. The sequence continues at coordinate 603,623 of BQKN01066041.1, forward strand.
AAAGATGTAGATAGCTCAAATGCTCAAGATCAAGTTGAACCTCCAAAAGCTTGGAAATTTACATCAAATCATCCAAAGGAGCAAATCATTGGGAGTCCTTCAAAAGGAGTTATTACTCGCTCAAAAGCCTTGAGTGAGTGTGGTAATATCGCTTTCTTATCTCAACTAGACCCTAAAAGGATTAATGATGCTTTGAATGATGAATTTTGGGTTTTGGCTATGCATGAAGAATTAAACAATTTTCAAAGAAATGAAGTTTGGAAGTTAGTTCCTAGACCTAACAATGTTAGTATTATTGGTACAAAATGGGTTTTTAGAAACAAACTTGATGAACATGGCATTGTTACTAGGAATAAAGCTCGTTTGGTTGCCCAAGGATACAATCAAGAGGAGGGCATAGACTATGATGAAACCTTTGCACCGGTTGCAAGGTTGGAATCAATTAGGATGTTCTTGGCTTTTGCTAGCTTTAAAAACTTCAAACTTTTTCAAATGGATGTTAAAAGTGCTTTCTTGAATGGTTTTATTGAAGAGGAAGTGTATGTTGAGCAACCCCCCGGTTTTATTGATCATGAGTTTCCAAATCATGTTTACCGGGTACAAAAAGCTTTATATGGGTTAAAACAAGCTCCTAGAGCTTGGTATGCTCGCCTCTCTAGTTTTCTTGTTGAAAATGGTTTTTCAAAAGGAACTATTGATAACACTCTTTTTGTTAGAAAAAGGAAAAATGACTTCATTCTAGTTCAAATATATGTGGATGACATTATTTTCGGTGCTACTAATGAATCCTTGTGCAAGAACTTTTCTAAAGTTATGCAGGATCATTTTGAGATGAGTATGATGGGAGAGCTTACATTCTTTCTCGGGCTCCAAGTCAAGCAAACTAAGGATGGGATCTTCATTTCACAAAGCAAGTATGCGAAGGAACTAGTGAAGAAATTCAAGTTGGAGAATTCTAAGCATGCGCCTACTCCTATGAGCACTAATGTTAAGCTTGATGCGGATGAAAGCGGTGAAGACGTGGACCAAAAATTATACCGAGGTATGATAGGTAGTCTTCTTTATCTTACCGCTAGTAGACCCGATATTATGTTTAGTGTGTGTGCATGTGCACGTTTTCAAGCATCTCCTAAAGCATCTCATTTAATTGCGGTTAAGAGGATCATTAAATATGTTAATGGTACTTTTGACCTTGGTTTGTTTTATCCAAGAAGCACTTCTTTTGATTTATATGGCTTTTGTGATGCCGACTTTGCCGGATGTAAGGTAGACCGCAAAAGTACTAGTGGAACATGCCAATTCTTAGGAAATTCCCTTGTTTCTTGGGCTTCCAAGAAACAAAATTGCGTTGCATTGTCCACTACGGAAGCGGAATACATTGCCGCCGGCTTATGTTGTGCACAAGTGTTGTGGATGAAACAAAGTTTAGTTGATTATGATTTGCATTTTCAAAATATTCAAATCTTTTGTGATAACACAAGTGCCATAAATATTTCTAAAAATTCGGTTTTGCATTCTAGAACCAAACATATTGATGTACGCCATCACTTCTTACGCGATCATGTAGAGAAACAAAATGTATCCCTAGTATTTGTTGACACAAAATCTCAACTAGCGGATATATTTACTAAGCCTCTTGGAGAGGATGATTTTTGTCGCATAAGAAATGGTTTGGGCTTATGTACTATGTGAAAGTTCTACATTGTGTGCTTGTTTAGTTGCATTTTGTATTTCTTTTCCCCATTTTTTGATGGTGACAAAGGGGGAGAAATATCTCCTCAATTGTTGCACACACTTAGGGGGAGCTCATAGATAGGGGGAGCACTATCTATAAGCTATTTTTTCTTTTTGCTCTTATAATGGTTGGTTGTCATCATCAAAAAGGGGGAGATTGTTAGCCCTTATGTTTTGATGATGTTCTTACAACCACCATTATCGGTACTAATGGCTTATTGAGTGAAAATGTAGTAATCCTATTTATCAAGCTCGTTAGTGCCATTAAAGGAGGATGGATGGAATATATGCTACAAAGATGATATCCAAAGGAGGAGGAGGCCAAGAGGTGAAGCAATGTTACTTCAAGAACAACAAAATCATACAAAAAGCTTCATCCGATTCAAGCTAATCAAAGCTCAAGTATTGCCTTATATATGAGGGTATTAGCTTTCTTTTATGTTTCTCTCTAGTGCTAGAATGTAGGCAAAGAGTTAATATGTTTACTTGAAGCTATTGGGACTCACACACATGTTTTCGTTTTTAAGCTTTTAAGTGTTTTTCACAAAACCTTATTTTTCACAAGTTTGAGGACCTATCTGCAAAATTCTTTTTCCAAACAGTTTGTTTTTAGTATTAAAAACATTTTACAAAGTTTCAGATTTTTCAGAGGTCAAATGAATATTTTGCAAATATTTCAAACTCAAACAAAATCAGTTTTCAGCATATATCAGAAAGCGGTCGACCGGTACGGTCGATCGCCCCCTGAGCCATATGTTCAGAATTTTTCCAGAAACTCATCGGTCGACCGGTACGGTCGACCGAAATTTCAATTCTTATATCGGTCGACCGTACCGGTCGACCGAAATGGCTCTGCTTTGTTTTCTGAGTTTTAGAAGCAGCTCGCGGTCGACCGAAGTGTTTTTTTGGTCGACCGACTATGTTTTTCGGTCGACCGAATGGTATTTCGGACGACCGCTTAGTTCTTTTGTTCAGTCAACGAAAGTTTTATTAAACGGTCATTTTTTACCTCGATGCCTGTGCTTTCACTCTTTGGTGCTTGGCTCAGTCTGAGGTAACCATCTGAAAAAGAGATTAACTTCCTTAACAGGAAGATTGGGTTTTGTTTTCAAAATGGTTTTAGCATTTCTATAAAAACCCCCCAGCTGCTTCATCTTCTTCCCAGAGCTTAACGTTTAAAAAAACCAGAGAGTTTTCTGTTTGTGCTGAGAAAAATTTTCAAATCAGTCTGCTACTTTCTTCTCTGTGGTTTTTGTGTGAGCTCACCATCCCAGCTTCAGTAACTTGTTCTCTCTGCCATAGGAGCTTTGTAAAAGAGAGTTATTGCTTATTTCTTTCTGCTGTGTGGTTGAGATCTTGAGCAAGATCTACTGTGAGGGAGTGATCTGTTGAGATCAAACTGTGTGGTGAGAGAGATCGTGTGGGATCGCTGTGTAGACGAAGTTCCGGCTTCCAAACCGGGTGTGGATAGTGGATTTCTCCTCGAGAGTGGGGAGCGGGGACGTAGGCCAGAGGGCCGAACCTCGTTAACACATCGCGCGTCAAGGATAACGATTCCTAACCCTCTCTCATTTACTGTGTTTGTTTTTAAATTCCTGTGGATTGCTTGTTGTATGTTTAAATTTGCATATTAGAGCCTTTTGACCCTAATCACCCCCCCTCTAGGGTCCAACACTTAAATAATGCAGTACCCTTAAGAGTTAACACATATGCCCTAAAGCTTAACAACCTTCGGTAGAAAGTTAACATATATCAGTTAAAAGCTAACATTTAACCTGAAACAATTCGCTATGTTATCATTTCTCCACATTTTACTCACGCAATTCATAAGTTTTCAAATAAATTAGGTGTAAATATAACTTACATTTCAGAAGGTTGCTTCGGGGTGTTCTCACATCTGGAAACATCTACATCTATAGTAGCTCGAATATGGATCTCCAGACACCCGATATTACGATATTACGGTTGTGCTCCACCATACACTCCATATCATCCTCATTCTTGATCTCAAAACTCAGATCAGGGATCCTTTCAGATTTATAAACCATTGATAGCGCATCATAAGGAACCTTCAACCTCTCAGACACGTCGAACTTAAACTCAAAAAAAGAGGTTGCTGAAGTTACCCTTGAGAACACTGCTCTCTCACCAAAGGAAACCATGCAAATAAGGGGGCTCTCCGCCATAAATGAAGAGGATTTAAGAGGAGTTATGAAGGGCACTTTAGGACAAGTAGGGGGCTGAAGATCATAAGCCCTAATCGCAAAGATCTGCCCTTTGCACCATAAATACGCACTATTCAAAACCGAGTGGGTTAACAGGATATATAACGGAGGGAGCGCGCCAAAATTTCCCCCCAAAACAGCCATCATCTCGCCTTAAATGCGACGGGGAGGGATCGCCAGCGACCGGATCTCGTTTTCGAGGCACGGAGATGAAGGCGGTGGTATTTTAGGGAGGCTGGGTGCAAATACGGGTGAGAGAAGTGATTTTAGGGCTCAGATACAGTTTTTCGAATTTTTAAGGGTTAAGCCATATGGGCCAAAGTTCAGGGGGCTGGGCCACATTGTTTATCCATTTTTGGGGCCTTAAAGCAATTTTCCCTTCTTTTTATGTTGTAGGGAATAATTGCTAAAAAAAATTGCAGCATATAGATTTCCAATTTAAGAGCTGAAGCGCATCGAAAAAAAATTAGAATAACTGCATCAAGTTATTATTTTTGGGCCTTGACATAATTTTCAATTTTTTTAAGAACGACCTAATTATTTCTTTAATCGGCAGCAGTAATACAGTCATAATTTCTCTCCTCCCTCTTCCATCAGACTCAACTCATGGATCGCGAAGCAGGTGACTTTTTTCTTGAAAACCGGAGATCTCTGATTTCGCTAAATCTCAAACTCTTTCGCAAAATTGATTATTTTTTTTCTTCTCTGTTGTTCTGTTCAGTGTTTGAGTTCCTTGGACAAGTCCCATTGCTGCAGAGACTCCCCAGTTCTTCACTTAAGAAGATCGCTGAGCTCGTAAGGATCAAGCGTTACGGTGAGATTCTCAATTGCTCTCACGTTTTTGAAATATTTTGTTTAATTTTTCAAAGGTTGCTTATTGGGTAGTGTTGTTTTGAAAGCTGCTAGAATGAACAATAACGTGTTAGATTATTGCGAGTTTAGTGAAATTTTGGGACTTGTTTTGATATTTTGCCGTAAAAACCTATCTATTAGAAAGTAGTTGGTAATTGACTTTTTGGTCCATTCTGGCGAGTCAAAGCCAAAAGCCTGCAATTTTAGTTATAATCGCAGTAAACTTTGAGCATTGTTTAATTTTCCAAATAATAGAAATTTCAGAAAATTTTGGTTAATTTTTCAAAGATTCCTTGTTGCTTTGAAAGTTTGGCTCATGCACACACATTGTGTTGTCAGAGAAATGTTGGTTTATTCAGTAATGCAGCAATAAAAACACAAATTTTCACAATGAGAGCACTGAGAAGGGTATAATTATTGGTGATCTCCTTCTCCCAGGGATCAAAATGGTGGGTACCTTGCACATTGCTGGCCTAATTTAAAGTGTCTTAGTGTTGGTTTGGCAGCCTGTTACTAGTAGACATGATTGTTTCATATAAATAGCTTTTAATTCATGGAAAATTTCATGAAATATGCTATGGATATTTATTTCTTTTTTAACTCAAGTTTTTGTCTCTTATTCATCTAATTTTTTAACTGTCTTCTTTTTGGGCTTATTTGTGTATAGATCCTGGTGAATATGTTGTTCGAGAGGGGGAAGTTGGGGAGGCACTTTACATTATTTGGGAGGGTGAGGTATTAGTACCGACTCTTCTATCATTTGTATGATATGCAGTGAAAGAATTTAAAATGTGGTTCTGTTTCATATTATTGTACTCTCGCATAAGATTAATTATCTAAATGTAGTTAATCTTAATTATAAGTTGTTTCTGTAACTACAGTGTGATTTTCTAGAAAAGAAGACCACTTTTGAGAATATGGCATTTCTATGTTCGATGAATTTAGGTGGCTTGGCACTGGAGAGCTAAAAGAGAGCTGTTAAGTGGCAAGGAGGTTTTAGGACAATGAACATATATAAAAGAATGAATATATCTACATTACATATGATACATAAGTACAGCTATGACCTAAAGGATGAAAGTGAAATAAAACAGTAGAGATGACACTTAAGAGCAAAGTGAAACTACAAAACACATAGGTAATTTTTATTGAATATATAAGACTGCTAAAAATAGCAACATTTAATGAAGTCCTTATTCCGAATTGCGCGGTTGCTACATTAATCCTTTATTTCCATTTAGCTCGATAAGGACCACCTTCTTGGTTATAGCAACTATCATTTCCTTTCCTTTTTATCCTTAACCCAGACTTGATGCAATTCTAATTAAGATTTGATTTAGGACATGTATATATATTATTGCTATAATATCTTATATATAAATGTCCCAATACCCACCAGCCAGTATTAAGTTTTTCTGTCCTTTATGGCCCTGACATCCAAATTTAAAACACTGCCAGTAGCTTCTATTGAAGGATATACATATTTCTAGGTTCAAACTATTATTGTTTGATAAAGTTGAACAATTGGAATTTGACTGGACACACAAACAACTTTGTTGAAGGTGGTTTTACGGTATGAGGGTAAGTACTAAAGGACATCCTTGTTCAAGCTTAAACTTTCTATAATGCCCAAGTACAAATTTATGCGGATTCATTACATTAGAATTCATTTCGCATGGAGCACTTGATCTTGTGTTAAGGGTAAATCATAATTGTTTTTATTGCATTCGCCTTCTTACAGTCAATCAAAACTTCTATACCTTTTCTGTTCATTTGCAGAACCTTTTATTGACTTTTAGTTTTTTTCCTAATTGTATTCTGCTATGTTTTTTTTGTGCCGCTGGAAATGTCCTTTGTGATGGTAGGCTGAAGTTTCCGAATCTCTGAATAGGGAGGACGGGGAGCTTCAATTGAAGAAATATGATTATTTTGGTGGTATATCCCTACAAAGTTTTTTTAGATGCATTTATTGTTTTTGTTTATCCCATATTTCCTCCATTTAATTGAGCTTCTGATGATGACTCTAGCTTTGAAAGATTTTTTTTGAAAGTGCAATTATTCTTTGAAACTCCTAGACTTTCTCTTTGAGCATCAGATGTTACTCTTCAAGATTGTGAGAAGGCCTCACAACCACTCCCATAGGGATGTAATCTTACAGTCCCAAAATTGAGTAGAACAAGGCCACCATTACATGGAGAAAATCACCTCACCCAAAATCTTAAGCTGGCGGATTGTAGATAAGAAATGTCTATCAAAGTTAGAACTTCCATTCTCCCTCACATTGGCCTTTAGTATGTGGAACGATCTCTAGCACAACTTGACTTGCTTGTGAAGGCGGAATACTTGGGGTAAATAACTGTTTTAAATTTTGGTGAAGCCTGAACTATTCGCTTGAAACTTTGTGTCTGGTATCATGCTAGTAAACCACTTCAAACAATACCTTGAGTAACATAAGTGGGTTATCGGCAAACAATGTATATCAAACAAATTTAACACTTAACAACCATGATCTTTCTGATTTCGGATCTCATGAGAAAACCACATCCTACCTTTCCATCCTGGAAACAAAAACTGATGCATTAAGAGTATGTTTGAAACCACTACTATGGTTGCACCGTGGTGCTTGTATTATTGTGAAAATGGCCTTAATAGGAGTTTCTGTGTTCCTGCAAAGAGGCAGAGATTAAGCCTAGTAAACTGAGGGGCAACGTGGTCACATCCTTTGTTGTTACCGTCTATGATACCTATGACACTTGTCTCGATTCAAAAAATGGTGCATCCAGCACATCTGAAAATGTCACCAGTGTCCTCACTCCTCAGTGTCCAAAACTTGCAAATGTATAAACTATTGTTGAATATATACTATAAGATGAAGTATGTTGTTTCCCTTTTGATAAAAGCTAATTGTTTTCACGGATCATCTTAAATAGCTCAGGTTTGGAGAATTAGAATAGCTATTATGTATGTGTATTTATAAGTCACATTTTTTAGAAGAAACACACATACACAAACATTTCCTTCTGTTTGTATTTTGGACAATTGCCTGTGTCTGCCCTCCTGTGTCTGTGTTAGAATACATATCATGTCCGTTACTATAAATCACAGGTTAACAGTTGTAAATTTGTATTCTGGTGCAAGTTTAAAACGGGAAACATCCAATATTTCACTCTGTGTAAATATTTGGTTTTTTTATTGGAAATTTGGAACTGACGAACTGTCAACTTATACTCAGTTATTTGCTTCCGTCCAATGGCATAAATCCAATGATATCTGGACTACTTTCTTCTGATTAAAATTCTCTAATGCCTGAGCGCTCACACTTATGCAGTAATGGCATATAATCATTTGTTGATTTTTCTTATTATCTGTTCTATTTGCGGGAAGTAATTTACCTTATGCAATGATTACTGATAGGTACTAACGATTCTGTCCATCAAGTCAATGTAATTGCATTGTCTAAGGTAAATGCTTACTAGTTCTTGGTCTTGCTAAACGTTCCTGTGTTGAATCTTTAAAATGCATGTTGCATAAGTGGATTCAGATATACTCTTATTTCTCCAATTCGGTAGCTCACATGCATCGTGCTGGAGCATGGACATAGAAATCTGTTGGAACCAAGATCAATATGGAATGCAGAGGGAACTCCTAATGACTTCTCACTAGCCGAGCAGATATTACAATTGGAGCCTCTAGAAGTAAGTTCTATTCTGTGTGAAGTTTGCAATACTTGGAGGCAAATTGAATCCATAATTAAGGTGTTCGTATTTTGTTCATCTAAAATACTCTACTATGAATCCAAACACGTGAAAAGCACATGGTGACTTATTTCAAATGGGGGTGACAGAAGGTAATTTTGTGAGAAAAATATTGTGGTACTTTTTAAATAAAAGTGGTTTACAGTATTTAATTGCAAAATTCATGGAACTTTATAGCGGATTTCTGGAATTTTCCCTTTATATTTTGGTTGGATATGGAAATGATTATAGGTTAAAGAACTGGATGCTAATGCGAATATCCATAGGTTGAAAGATTGAAATTATTTAGGTTTTAAATTACTCAATCTAAAGCCATGGGTGATCCAGTAGGTCTGGGCTTTCTTTGGTGTGTTGGACAGATATCTGGGCTTTGGTTTGAGAGGTTCTGCAATATTTTGATAATTCTTTACATGACCTATTTATTTTGAGTCTTCAATGTTTATATTGAATGTAAGCCAGTGCCTCGCCTTGTACATTTGTTTGAACAAAAATATATTTAGTAAGCTAGTCTTAGTATTTGTGAAGTATTTTAATACTTCTTATTCTTACATAAATTTTTAATACTTTTCTTATTCTTACATTCTAACTAGAGTATTTTTCAATTTGATTGGTGGCTAAGCTGACTCGATACTGTCACTTCTACATGTTTTCTTATTTAGGTCAAAATTATTTTCTACAATCATTTGTGTGATTTAATAAAAAGTCAAGAAATAAAGTTATTTTGTTTACGACCATGAGATTTCTTAGCTCAAGACTTTGGATAGATTTTTGAGTGGAACTTCTTAAGAAAATTTAGAGGTTTTTAAAGGAACTTTTTAAAGTCCTAGGGGAGATTTAGAGTGTTTAAACGGATTTGAGTGTATTTAATGATACTTTCTACTTCGACTCTGAATACTTCCTATCTTTTGTTTTTCTTTTTTTTAAGCAATTATTTCTTACATTTTCAATTTCCTAATTGAATATGGTTACAGGTTTCTTAGACAATAGTAACAATAGTAGTTGATCACATTAATTGAAATCTACTAGAGAATCTCAATTAATTAATTCTAATAAATGAAGGGTTTTTAAGTTAACATTATCAAACAAGGATCCTTTATCATAATTGAGCTCTAAATTGATTTTGCTTCCATTTCAAATGAGAAACTTTGGGGGTTGTTGATGACGCGATATGGTGCTAGAGAAATTTTAGAATAAGTATTACATAATTATTTTTTTTGTCAAGCTAACGGGTAAAAGATTCTTAGTAATTTGAATTTGATGAGTTTCCTTTTTTCCATGAGATTTTTTTTTGAAATTAATTAGTGAGTCATAACAAATTAAAAATTTATAACTAAAACTTATTGGATATTTTTTCAATAAGAAACTCTAGGATTCAACTAAAAATTTACTCCCTTTATATATAGATTTGATATATAGATTTGTTACCCAAGCAAGGAGTTGATAAAAGCTAAATCTAGGACAAAATTTAAGATGATTGATACTTGGACTATAATCCAATTAGTTTATTTGATAATTTGATGTGTATAATGAAAATTATCTAAATTCAATAAAGAAAGATGCGGCTCTTTTTTCAATTTCCAATATGTTATACAAAATAAATGTATCTAATTCTCACTGACCTGATCCATATTTGTATTTGGTTTGGGTGGGGGCGCGCACACACATCTTGTGTGACCACCAAAATCAAATACAAATATGGATCAGGTCTGAGAGCATCAGTTGTGTTTCTTTTTGTGCATGTATGTGCGCGCACACATGGGTGCGCGCATCCCTGTGTGCAGTGTGGGGATGTGGGTTGGTTTGTGTGTGTGGGGTGGGGGATGGGTGGGTGGGTTGTGTTGTGTGTGTAATCACCTTGTGCATTAGCAAGCTGCCAATGTCTTAACATGTAAATGAGTTAAGGTGAATCATGCTTAATGTAGAATCAGTGACTCAAATATTAATGATTGTACAGTGAAAACTCAAATTTAGTTCTTTCTTCCTGTAGTATGAGTTTCTTTCCTCTATGCTTTTCTTAAATGATGCTATTTAACTTAATTGATACTTGAACTAGAGTCTCTGCTTCTGCTTATCATTCACATTCCTTTTTGAAGGTCGATTTATTTCGTGGTATCACTCTGCCAGATGCTCCACTTTTCAGACAAGTTTTTGGTGGACAGTTAATCGGACAGGTACCTGTCCACTAAGTTTTCTTTTCCTATTAGCTTTGTTTTATTTCTGTGATTTTATTCTCATGTTGTGCGTGTGTGTGTGTGTGTGTGTGTGTTAGGTAGATGGGTAGGGTGTGGGGTTGTTGGGTTGTGTGCGTGTGGCAGTGGATACATGCGTGTATAGGAGTACGTGTGTGTGTACATGCATGTATCCGTGTGCTTACATGCACGTCTCCATGTATCTTAAAAATGACGTGCTTTGGAATTTGTTAATCCATTAATCTCATGGTTTCTTGCTTAGAAATGGAGAAACATCATCAATTTGCAATTACCTCATGTACGAGTAAAGTTTTGTTTTTCATGATTTTTTAACTTTAAGCATTTCAAGGCATGGAGGTCAGTTCGAACTGCGTGGTTGCACACATGCAACTCTTGTATGGGACACGTTACTGTGGACTTTAAAACATGCATTGTTGTATATGTAGTTGCTCACACACATATGACATACACATGCACACACACAATATGTTCCTCAAACTATTGCTAACGTGATTTGGATATTTATCTAATTCATCACAGATTTTATACACAAGGCTTCCTTTATCAAATTCTTCAATATTTGATGAGGGAGGCTTTCTAATCCTACACAGGTCTGTCTACTATGTGCATATATGCATCTGGTCTTTTGGGGGAATATATGCGTCCTTGTTTCTTTGGTTGCTGGATTCATTAAGTATGTGGTGCAGTCTTTTGGTTCAAATCTTATGAAAGGAATAAAGGAAAGGAAGGAGGGAAATTGGAGTTTTTCTAACTGAATGTCACATAACTAAACTTGGATTTCAGTCTTCATATTCAAATCCTATCAAAAGCAGATGGAGCTAGGTAGGGATTAGTAGGGGGGGGGCCCCCCCCTTTCAAATTGACTCTCCCATATTTGAACGAAGTTTCATGCAGTCTTTTCATTTAATTCTTTGAGAAGTGAACCTCCCTCCCTCTCTATCTCTCTCCAACCTCTAGTAAACACACACACACATACACTGATACACATGGCCATGGGTTATATGGTACCATAATCAGGATGGTCAACTACAACTTAAAGAGATTCAGTTTGGTAGGTTCTCAAAGCATTCAGGATGGTATCATTAACGAGTTACTCAGAATTTTACAACTGCCTGTTAATATGATATGTACTACTCTGGTGCCATTCCAAGCCTCTGCAAATGCCATGGGCGGCTTGTGAAGCACGTAGAAAGTTAATAGGTAGGTAAAAGAACATTTATAATTATACTCGTCATGTTGTACTAAGAATCCTTCATCAAAAGAGCGTCCAAAGATGTGGGAAATTTGTTTTTCTTCTTTCTCTTTAATGGGGATGACAATATATTTGACATATGGAGTTACGTTCATATTAAGGTCCCGTTTAAAAAGTTTTAAGGACAATTGATTAAGGAAATGGTTAATAGCCATTTCAATTAATGAAGGGTTAGTTCTTAACCCTTCCATAGAAGTGAATTTTGAATTTAATGGGGCTAACTGTTTTAACTACCTAGATGGTTTATTGTTAATCCTTTTGTAACTTTTACATTGGGCAAATTAAGAGGGTTAACTCACTTACTTCATGTGTATATTTTAAGTTTGGCATGTTAAGAAGAGTTAACTCTCCTTAACCCCTCAGTTAGCTGTTGGCCCATTGCTAGACAGCATCTAAGGTGACCATTACAATAAAAAATTGAATCTAAAGACTAAAATACTACATAACTAGAGAATTGACCATAATCATGATTAAGATTTCTGACAAACAATCATTATTTAGTATTTGCATATTTGGTTTTTTTAGTGTCTTTTGCATTCATTCCTTTCAACTGTAATGTATCTTTGGCAAAAAGTATGCACCATGCAGATACTCCTGAGAGCAACCTATTAAATTAACCCTGTAAGTTTAGTTGGATACTCAGGGCGGCTTGGGTCTGGGTACCATTTGACAGAGGCATAAATCAGGACTTTTATGTGTGTTTAGGTCTTGGTTCCTTATTTGTTGATTTCATAAGTTGGTTGTGGGGTTACAGGTTTAATCTATGGAACTATATTGTCTTGTTTCATGGATCCTATTGTGCCTTGTCTGGTACAGTATATGTACACTGATATGTTGGTACATAGGCATCTGCATATGCATGTAAGTTCCATTACGACCTGGATGTGACCAGGACAACCAAATGTTTCTATTCTATTTTCATCTTCACCGCATATAATGGATAAGGGCCACACAGAGCTGGGCATGACCATGGTTTAGTCTTGAGCATCTTTTTGGACTCAGATCTGTGCCCATTTATGTTTGACGGCACCCAGTGATCTGAGAAAGTTCATTGGGACCAAGATGTGGCAATTCTGCTTTTTATGTGATTAGAATTTTATAAGTGGTACTCTGCTCACGGCACTCAAAGTTCATAGACAAGGCAGCTACTTTGTCTTAACAACAAGTCATTTACTATTACGTCTAAGCTTAATTGCTTAACATTAAGGCATGCTACTTATGCATGTATCTCTGCATACTTCTAATACCACTTTGTGGCACCTCACTCAGTTGCTCATGGGCCTCAATCTAGGAGGAAATAGGGCATCTTCTGTATTTGGACTGTTTATATCTTAGCATCAATGCTGATTATTACAGCCTTAAATTTATCACATACCATCTCATGCTATGCTTATTTCGAATACAACTTTGTGGTACTTTGCTCATGAGCTTCACAGTTCTGGAGGATATACTGCTGCTGTATCAGCAACATCTGTTGGCTATTTGTATTATGCAATAATGCTGAATATTGAACCTTGCAACTTAAGCATGTATCATGTCATGCTCTGCATACTTACAACTTTGTCGCATTGTGGTCATGAGGTTTAAAGTTTCAGAGAAAATGTGGAAACTGCTGCATGTTGGTAACAATTTGTTATATTTGTACATATGCGTACCGGTTCGAGGAAGAATCCCGCAATTTATGTATATATAATACCATGTCTGTATATTTCTTATGCCCATTATTACATCTACTTATCTTGTAGGCAGTGGCAGCAGCGTCTAAGACCGTGGATTGTCTAAAATTGGTACACAGTCTGCATGTTTCTTTTATTGTGGCTGGTGATAATAATGGTAATGTAAATTTGTTGCTAGTTATACCTATAGTCCTTTTTATTTCACTAGTCATGTTTATTTAGTATTCCTTTGCCATATACTTTTCTCGTGTTAATACACTAATTTTGGCACAACCGAGAATCATAAGTAGTTCTCCATTAGCGAGTCGTTGGCTATTAATATTACAACATAGTTGCTCAATTAGCGAGTCATTGGCTGAAGGAAAAAGAGGAACATACTTGCTTAATTAGCAGGTCATTGCTTGGAGACAAAATAGGAACTCACTTGCTCAATCAGCGAGTAATTGCTCTAGCTTCAATGCACAGTTTTTTTGGTTAATGGCTGGTACATTTCATAAAGAGTATCGAAGAAACACTAATTAGTGACAAGGGAACACAATGGAAAATACGTTATGGCTTTGCATTGGTATGTGTACTAGTAAAGGTACGGATATGGGTACAGGACACGGTAACTTTGTAAAAAGTAGCGTACGAGGACACGACGATATATATGTTCATATGTACTAAAATTAATAATTTGCATGAGATCGATATTGTTTTTTCATTTACATTATATATATATATATATATATATATATATATATATATATATATGTGTGTGTGTGTGTGTGTGTGTGTGTGTGTGTGTGTGTGTGTGTGAACTGTAGGACATATGTCCAAGAAAGTGCATGGAATGTTTTAAGTTAAAACATGTATTATATAATTAATTATGCACTTGAATAAATGTATGCATATATTCAAGAAGCGTCCACGAAATTTCGATACGTGTACCAATACGTGTGGGATATGGGCACGACTCCCGCTAGAAGTACCTAGGTAACATAACATTATGGAGACAAAAGGGAAAAAAGAGAGTAGGTGTAAAATATTTGTGAGATGATTTTGTTGAATACCCTATTGGGTTGATTGAGTGGTGAGATGAAACCCAGAGATTGCAAGAGATGAGTTGATGACATGAAAATCTGGCAATTTGCAAGAGACGAGACAATAAATTCGTAGGGTTAAACAGGAGTTGATAAAGGAAAAGAGAGGAATAAATATGTAATATATTGAAAAAGAAGGAAAAAGAGGGTTGATATAGGTAAAGGAGGGTACAATATGCAATATATTGGAAAGGAGAGGGATAAACATGTTATGTATTGAAACAGAGGTACAAGAACATTACTGGATGCATTTCAAGTAACATTCTTGCATGTTATGAAATTGGTGAAATTTACTGGTTGGATATTCGCATTATTATTCACTCAATTAATCTCATGCTATTGAGGGCCAACTTCCAAATTCCATTAGTCGGAGGTCTAAACTAAAGGGTATGCTGATGGATTTTTCACTGGGAATTGTACCAATCTCTAAGACTTATGCTGGCCAAAGTGCCTTATATTACACACACATAAACCTTTATTTGCAATCCAAAGATTCCTTGTATGAGATTATTTGAATAATAACACAGCTGCAGTTTATTCTGATAAAAAATATTCAGTTAATTATAAATGAATGCTGCAGAAACAGTTTTCTTCAAGACCATAGTGGTTGCTAAATTTTAATAAACATTGGCATGTTACTATTCCAAGTTTGACTATTTGTTTGATGAAGTACTTGTTTAGCATTGAATGTGATGATCCTTCTAAATTTAAAATTGCAAGCTTCTAAAATTCCTTTATCTTATCCGTATATAAACTCATTATGCAGCCCCAATTATATATCAAGTTCACCGTGGACGTGATGGTAGAAGCTTTGCAACCCGGCAAGTTGATGCAAAACAACATGGTGTTGTCATATTCAGTTTGATTGTATCATTTCAGGTAATTTCTGTGGTACCATCTAGAATATCATTATTGAACATGCTTGTAAACATGTGCTGGCCATCACCTATAAGCTGCATCCAATGTGGCTATGAGTAAAAGAAAATGCATTCAGATTTTGTCCCTAGAAAACTTTTCACATCATTTCTGTTATGTTCTGAAGTCCACGTGTGTGGTTATGAGTTACAGGCTAGTAGTTTTCTTGAAGATCTAATAGATGATAGTTAGTAACCATAATGAGGTGGAGATTTTTTCAGTAATGTTCAAGAAGAATTGAGCAGCGAAGAAAAAGGAGATGAGGACTATCATACAATTTTAGGCCACAGATACATTATTGTGCATGATTAAGATAGTGGTTGCATTGAGTATAACATTATATCCTCAACCATCCCACAACTTCGGAGTTTAGGTGTAATGGCAGGATTCTTTATGCAGTACCACAACAACCCAGTTCAAATTCAACTGTCAATGCATTTAAAGAGAGGAATTTAAATAAAATAGATACCTCTGTGTGGGTCCAGATTTAGGCTCATGAAATTAGAGCTGAATCTACGTGGGCATGTGAGAATATAAAATTATATTCTCAACTCTCAGCACAACTTCGGAGTTTTGGTGTTGTTTGTCGAGCCGATGACTTGGTGATCGAGGAGGCGGAAGTATCTCATGGAGAGGTTAGAGACTCAATGAAGATGGCAGCTTAGTTGTCTTCAAAAGATCCTAACCTTTGCTTCCATATCTCACTGAACCCTGCTTCAAAAGAATCTAAGGCTCACTTTGGCAAATGAGAGATAAACTAGTTTCCTTCTGAACTAGTTCAAAAGTAATCCAGGATGGGGGTGGATCGGAAAAGAGCTAGTTTAAGGCTAACCCCCCCCCCCCTTTTTTTTTTTGCTTCTTCTGCTCTTGTGTAAGAAGGAATAGTTAACTCCATGAGGTGCAAGAAGATCATAAGCAGGAAAGAAAAAGAGATGCTAACTATCATACAATTAAGGCAAAAGAGATATTTTTTGCGTGATTAATATTATGGCTGAAACACCTTGCAAACTGTTTGTGGAGCCCGTGACTTGGTGATCAAGTAGGCATAAGTATCTCGGTGATGGGTTGAAAACTCAATAAAGATGTTAGTTCAATTGTCTTCGAATGATCTAACCTTTGCTTCTTTATCTCAGTGAAACCTGTTTGAAAGTGTAGGCTTTTTTAGAAGAAAAATATCTCATACTTCTTCAATTTTTA